>SNVD02000255.1:0-13013 GCA_013180625.2 Boswellia sacra
CTCAAATGCTTGGATCCTTTGTAGATGATGTATGGTTCTTCCTTACCGACACGAATCTAGTTAGGAACCTTGATTTGTTGTAGACATATAGTGATTGGCACATTGATGCTTGAACCCATTTACAAGAAGTGGTATAAATATTGGTAATGAAACAAATATAATTCATATAACTAAAATGGGTTAATTGTCCTTATTTGAAATATCAAGGGCGGATCCCCTAACCTTAGCCTTCATTGTTATTGTGTTAATTCCTCTTGTATTTTAATTATTCTATTGTTTATGAACTATTTATTTTATTTACTATGGTAGTTTCTACCACCTTATGAAATTGTTCTTTAATTTACTATGGTTGGTTATACCACCTATTTCCATGGATGGTTTTACCTCCTCTTGCTTTTTGTTTTATATTTGAATGGTCGGTAATACCACCTACCATCTTACATACTTGTTGATATTATCAGGTCACCTCTTTGAATCATCCATATCACATTTGTTTAGCTTATAATTTGTAACGCTTAAATTCCCTTCCTCGTGGATCGACCCCGGTCTCACCGGGTTTTATTACTTCGACACTCCTATACTTGGGAGACAATCCCTTTTTCAGATGTGTCAAGTTTTTGGCGCCGTTGCCGGGGAAGGTAAAATTTGGCGTAAAAAATTGTAAGTATTTTCTTTTCCCATTTCTATTGCATATGTTCATCTCTTCTCTCCCCATTTCTATTTTTATTTCTTTTTTCTTGCATGTGTTCATCTTTTCTTCCTCACTGCATTAGTTGGTAGAATTGTTAGGAGTCACTCATCTTCTTTAAAAACATGCTCAAACCCAATTGAGAACATAAATGGATTGCATGAATCTTATAAGAATTTGTGCACAATCTTGCATAGTCTTCCCTCATGATGCAACATATTTCGACCATGAATCGGATTTCAGTCAATTCTTACCTCACTTTCATGGCCTAGATGTTGAAAACCCATTTTTGCACTTGAGAGAATTTAAAAAGTTTTGCAACACTTATAGTGACCTAAATTGTAGCATAAACATCTTTAGATTAAAGCTTTTTCCTTTTTCTCTAAAAGATAAAGCTAAGACATGGCTACAAAATCTTAGGTCAAGATCCATTAGCTCATGGGATGAAATGCAACAACAATTTCTTAAAGAATTCTTTCCTCCCTATAGAACAAATTCTCTCAAAAATCAAATCACCAATTTCACTCAAAAACAAGGAGAGACCTTTTACCAATGTTGGGATAGGTATAAAGCATTTCTTAATACTTGTCCTCATCATGGTTTGGAAACATGGGAACTAGTTTTAATTTTCTATGAAGGTCTTACACATCAAGCTAGGCACATGGTAGATTTAATGTGTAATGGACAATTTGAAAACAAAGACCTTGATGAAGCCATGGATTACCTAGACTTGCTAGCAAAACATGCCCAAAATTGGAACAATGTTGGCACCTATGAGGTACCAAGAACATCTAGTAGAGGCATTTATAACTTTAGGGAGAATCATGATCTTCATGCTAAATATACATCCCTAGCTAGAAAAGTCGAGGATTTAGAAATGTGGTCTATGCAAGAAATTGTCTGTCACACTTGTAATTCTAGTGATCATCCAACGGATGATTACCCAAAGGTGCCTACCTTTAGAAAAAGTCTCCATGAGCAAACCAATGTTTTAAACACTTTCCAAAGGTCAAATCCTAATCCTTACTCACAAAATTTTGGATGAAAAAATCACTTGAATTTTGATTGGAGGAATGATAATCATGCAAAATCTTACCAACCTCCCTTTCAATTATATCAAAATTTTCAAAAATCTCATGATCATGCATCTTATAAGGATCTTGAAGAAACATTGAATTCATTCATTACAAAGCAAGAGGCTTTTAATAGTCAAATTGCTCATACTATGGCGAACTTGAATGATGCTCTTGAAAAGTTTGCATTTGCACTTAGTCCTCATGAGAAAGGTGAGTTTCCATCTCAACTAGAGCCAAACTCTATTAATCCACATGTGAGTAATCCAAGTGGCCAACATCTAGATGAAGATTCGGTCAGTACTTTTCACGATGGTAAGGTTGATAAAGAACATATTCTTAACCCTTATGAGAAAGATGATGAATCAATCTTAAAAGGTAAGGAAGAGGTTAATAAACCTACACCTAACAAGGAAGAGACCGAATCCTCATTTAGGCACTCATATCATCATGCAAAGGAATTTAATCAAAATTTTGACACTAACGAATTTTTCGAGCATGATGAAAATGAGGAAGCTTATGGGTCTAAAACTAATGTGGAAGATTATATTCAAAATGAGAATTTTTCAAGTCCTTCAGAAATCGGGTTAACCGGTTCATTTGGACCAAGTGTGCAACTAGAAATCATTGTTTCTAAAGAATTCTCATTGCTTGATTTTGTACAGGTGAAGGAGATTAAGAGTTGGGAGCCATGTTTTGAACAAAGGCAGGAAGAAACATCCACACTCAAGAATGCATGCCTCAAGGACAAACAAATTCAACTAGTGCTAATCTCTTCCATTCTTACAATTAAAGGAAAAAGAAAGGTACCACCTCAATGGCATATTTTTGACCGTGGTAAATTACTTTCGAAGAGATTTCTCTTTTGGCTTTTTTTTTACGATTGTTCAAATTTCATCCATCGGTGCCATATTTTTATTTTTATTCTTGATTATTGCTATCATTTCTAGTTTGTTCTCATTTTATTTTATGTGCTTTTATTTTATTTGTGTGTTTGCATTTTGTTTTTTGGTCAAGTGGCGAATACGGTACTCCGTGACTTTTAAAGTTGGTTTTTTTTAGTTCCCTAAAAACTGTTGCTCACCTTGCATCCATTTTCTTTTCTTCTCTCTCATTTTCTTCACATGGATACCATTCTCTCAAAATTGCACAAACATTTTCCCTCTCTTCCCCAAAATGATTTGCTTAAAATTTATAAAGCTCGTGCATAAAGACTAAGGTTGTTGATGCGTAAGGGTATTCCTGCTGATTTAAGATGGTTAATTGAAGCCAAGGTTCGATTCTCTTGTGAGTTTTCAGATAATCTTGTTTCCCATATGCCAGGTTTGGGAAAAAGCTCTTATTCCAAAAAGCGAAGAGCGAAAAGGTTACAAGTTTGTCCCAGATGTGCAAGATGGACTTGTAACCAGCGTTGCCGATCATTGGGATATTTGTCTAACAATCGAGAGGATAAACTACAGTTCATCAAGAATGGACTGAGTAAGGAGTCTTTGGATGATATCCGAACGACTCTTGAGACGCATTCTTGTGGACTTGTACAGCGTGAAATTTTTAATTTGTGGACACAATTCCGAGATGAGCAGGAACGCTATAGTCTTGGGAATCTGACTCAAAACGACCCTGTTTGCCAGTTTATAAGAAAAACTGGATGGGAAGCATATCCCCAACTCATAGAAGGTGTTTAAGCCGTTTCTGGACGTAAAACCAGAGGAAGATGTGAGTCACAGTCACAACTACCTGTGCATATGCATGCGTGCCATCATTTTTGAATTTTAATGCCTCATAGCTGTCATTTTTGAATTGGTATCTTTTGTTTGACTTATGGTGTCTTATTTCATCATCTTTTGACCTTTTTTTTGCATTATTGTCAACTTTTTCAACAAACAATCGAGCTACCTAGATAGATATCATCATTAGCATACCTTTTGCACTCCATAAATACCACATGTCTTGTTCTCTTCTTCACACATAGTTAGAGAGTTACATAGACATGGAGGGAACTTCAAAACGTCGAATCCAAAGGATATGTGTATTCTATGGATCTCGACCAGGTAAAAGTGAAGAGTTCGTAGAAGTAGCGAACTATCTTGGTAGGCTACTGGCTAAAAGAAAGATTCATGTGGTTTATGGGGGAGGTAGCCTCGGGTTAATGGTTTGTGTGTCAACAGCTGCACATGTAGGGGGTACTCAAGTTTTAGGAGTTATTCCTAAAGCTTTGGCTGTAGAAAATATTGTTGGAAAAACAGTTGGGAAGGAGTTACAGGTCTCCTCTATGCATGAACGCATGGCACATATGCTCATCAATTCAGATGCCTTTATTGCTTTACCAGGTTGCTTTGGCACTCTTGAAGAAATTTTTCAAATTGCCTCTTGGGCCCAACTGAATCTCCATCAAAAACCCATAGGTTTGTTGAATGTTAAAAATTTCTTTGATCCTTTGATAAGTTTTGTTGATGCACTGTGGAACAGAATTTTATCCCTCATTCAGCGAGACAGATCCTTGTTTCTGCCACTTCTGCTGGTGAGTTACTTGACAAATTGCAAGAAGTTGAGTATGAACCTGACCCAGCTAGTACTCAAATTAATTGGGCAGGAGGGCCAAACAAAAAGTGCAAATTGGATTTGAATCTCCGTTTGTAATTTTTTTTCTTCTTGTCCTTTATTTTATTTTATTTTACTTTTAGCATGTTATTTAATGAGTCTTTCAGGTCATCTCTCTTGAATAACAGAAGCTTCAGGTAATGTCTCCTATACTTTATCTCTCTACATTTAAACATTGAGGACAATGTTTCATTTGGTTGGGGGGGAAGGATAGTAGACATAAGTGTGTCTTGAAATTTTATTTTTTCTTGCAAAAAAAAAAGCGAGTTAGTAATTAGATTCAGAGTGCGGTGTAAGGAGTTCAAATCCTCTTGAGACTCATTCTGGGTCAGGAATGGCAGAGTAGGGAGGACCAGTTTGAACTCTTGAAACCCATTCTAACCAATTTGTCATTTTATTCTTGCAGTTTTGAAGACTTATTTGATATTATTTAGTCTTGATTTTTGAATTTTATAACAAGGAGGTCTTATTCATTTCACTTTGAATCATTCAAATCTATGAACTCTCAAAACCTTATCATTTAATAAATTGTGTGCTTCTGTGCTCATTAAGCAAGTATCTATGAATCTTTCTTCACACACACACATACCTTGATGTATGATTGTGGGTGGCGAAATGAAATATTGCAATAATTGAGTTCTTTTGTTTTGTTTAGGATAACAACAAAAGGAAGGGGAAAGTTTAAAAAAAAAATTGAAAAAAATGAAAAATGAAGGAAAAAAAAAGAGAGAGAAAGCAATGGTGGATAAGTTTGGTCTTGTAGCCTCCTTAATTCGAGCAATTAAGCCCGAGGGGTGCCTCAACACCTAATACCCTAAGACCAACTGGTTTGGGAGCTATTGGCCCAAAGCTCGCTACATGGATTAAGGAGAAAGCTTTATGGGATTGAACATTACACTATCCACAAGTTTCTAAGCAAAATAAAGCATCGGCAACCCGAGTCGTTAAGCTCGAAGGGGTGTCTTAACACCTAATGCCCTAAGGCCAACTGGTTTGGGAGTCATTAGCCTAAGGCTCGCTACATGGGTTAAAGATGCATTCTTTCCAAAAAAAAAAAGAAAAAAGAAAAAAATGTATAAAATGAATGAATATCCCCTACCTAAGGTTGTTAGCCTTAACAAATACTAGAACCGATATGGCTTATTTCTAATAAGCCCCATAGTCATGTGTCAACTGAGCACAAAAGAAGGTTTGGGGATATCTTGACTGAAGGGTACATGAGTCATTTAAAAAAAAAAATCAGTTGAGAGTTTGTTTATTTGGATAAAATCAAAGAGAGTGCAATAAATGATCACCTTGGATGTAAAATTCTATAAATCACTTCTAAATAATAACGCTTTAATTGCTAGGGACTAGCAATAAGCTAGTTGGGGGATGTGATAAACACTTAAATATGCATGTTTAATAAAAGTTTAGTTCATCATATTGCATTAATAGTGTCATTAAATTCCTCAACTTAAGCATATTTGTAGCATTTGTATCTTTGGAATTAATTCCTCTTAATTTTGGTTTTGTTACAGGTTCGGTAAAATGGGCATAACTTTCTATTTATAGATCCGAATGGTGCAAATCTTAATGTTTTGGAAAGCTGATTCAATTGTCTACAAGATTGCATTTCACAAACATAATCAAATTCGGGCTCTTAGTGGACCCAAATTGGGCTTGAAGTGAACCCATCTATAGTCTCGGCCCAGTCTGACCAGGCCTCAGTATCTTGACACGTATCTCTCAAAATAACGTATCCAATTAAATGCCAAATCAATATGTTCTAGAAACGCTGAGAGAAATATCTACAAATTTTATGAAGACATGTGTTAAAATTCACAACATTACGATGTCAAAATTGATGGTCAAAGTCGGTGCCTAATGATCCCAATTGTCAAAGATATTTACAACTAATATTTGACAATTATGCCCTTGTAATGTGACAAGTTTGCCCCTGGATGTATCTATAAATAGAGGTGCCTTGTGACCCATTAGGGCATCTTGGCCTTGGCTGGAACATTTTGGCTTTGGCTAGATGCTTGTATTGTGTTTTGTTGTTGTTTATGTTATTAATTGAATTTTTCTTTTTTCTTATTGGCATTTTTATTTTCTTTTCTAATTATAAATGTTCTTCTTGAATTTCTCTTTTGCTAGGTGAAAGGGTGAGACCCTTGATGAGAATAAGGATTCTCTAACCCTTAATATGTGCTTAATAATCTTAATCTTATAATGTTTATTCAATATGATTTATATTTAATTTCTTAATCAATCTTTACACCACTCGTAAAGTGGAGGTCTTGATCCATTGTTGACAATCCTTGGCACATCAAATGCTTGGATCCTTTCTAGATGATTATGGTTCTTCCTTACCGACACGATCTAGTTGGAACCTTGATTTGGTTGTAGACATATGGTGATTTGCACATTTGGTGCTTGAACCCATTTACAAGAAGTGGTATAAATATTGGTAATGAAACAAATATAATTCATATAACTAAAATGGTTAATTATCCTTATTTGAAATATCAAGGGCGGATCCCCTAACCTTAGCCTTCATTGTTATTGTGTTAATTCCTCTTGTATTTTAATTATCTATTGTTTATGAACTTTTTATTTTATTTACTATGGTAGGTTCTACCACCTTATGAAATTGTTCTTTAATTTACTATGGTTGGTTATACCACCTATCTCCATGGATGGTTTTACCTCCTCTTGCTTTTTGTTTTATATTTGAATGGTCGGTAATACCACCTACCATCTTACATACTTGTTGATATTATCAGTCCACCGACGTTCTTTGAATTCATCCTATCAACATTTGTTTTTAGCTTATAATTTGTAACGCTTAAATTCCCTTCCTCGTGGATCGACCCCGGTCTCACCGGGTTTTATTACTTCGACACTCCTATACTTGGGAGACAATCCTATTTTCGGATGTGTCACCTTTACCCAACCAACCAAACACATAGCGCAAAACCCTACCCAACTACCATAGAGCCATAACCTACATAGTTAGCTCAGGGTCAATAAAGGAGCAAATACTGAATCTCTTGGTAAAAGTTATGAAGGGTGTGAAAGGAGAAAGAAACAAGATAGAAAGGTAAAGAAAAAGATAAGAAAAAAGAGTTGTAAGTATATGGGATGAATTGCTTAAAATTGAAACCATCCATGACTTTGGGATGACTTAGTGATAATGAGATTGGTGAGGTGAGAGAGGGTGAGAAAGATGAAAAGGGTGAGGAACTGTGTAGGAATAAGGAAGATGAGAAAAAAAAAAAGGAGTGCAAAGAGTGATAAAGAGTGAGAAATTATATCAAAAGAAGGGCAATGAGGTAATCAAGAAGGTAGGCAAAGAAGAGAAGAAGGAAGACGACATAGTCCTCAGGCAACCAAAGAAGGAATAAGTCAACATTTGGGATTCATTGATATCTTCTCAAAGACGTAAAGAAGTAATGGTAAGGACTCTACTAGGATGCAAGTGTTCCTCACCTACACTCCTAAAGAGATGATAGCTACAATGACCATGAAAGAAACAGACAAATGCTCGATTAAGCTTCTCCGGTGCTGATTTTTCCATTGAGAGGAAGGGTCATGACAAATGACTATTCAGAACTATAGAGATCCAGGGGAAAAGCGCCCCATGCATCATGATGGATGATGTATCAACTATCAGCCTTGTCCCATTCAAGCTCTTCTACATATTTGGAATTGAGAAAGAAGAATTAGAGCTCTCTCGAGATATGTTTAGGGCATATGATGATTCGAAGAAGAATGCAACTGGCACGTTCAAGACATTTGTCAAGACTAATCCAATAGAGGTGGTGATAGAATGCATAGATTTGCAATTTACTAGTTACCTTTGCTGCATTTCAAGGTCACATTCAGTTCCATCCATTAAGTGGTGTCCTTTCCATTAAGACTACTTGTTCAAGATGTTTTGGAGTTGAATTAAGTTTTTGTTGTTCTTTGGTGCAAATCGTTTTGAATGCTTTGTTTAGTGTGCCATTTTTAGTTGAAACATGTGGGTTTTCTGGTCTTTTTTATTATCAATATCCTATGATATAGCCATAATAGTCATTGCAAATAGACCTTTAGTAATGCTTGAGATTGTGTTGTTTGCATGTTTGATTCTTTTGCTAGTTGAGTTTCATTCTTGATTTCTTCAACATTTGAGAACAATATGTAGGAACCCGAAAACAAACTTGAACAAGGATGTGGAATCGACTCTGATACTTGATCTTGCGACTACAGGCTTGAAAATTTTACGACTTTTTATCCACGTCGGTTCCCAAGTATGTTTGAGAACTGCTCGAACAAGACAAGTAGGCATCTTTTTTTCACTAGACAAGACCTAAGTGTTGACCCAGGTATGGCAACCCAAGAGGGGGGGTGAATTGGGTTTTTATTTATAAAAACGGATTTAAAAAACTTTTCTTGAAAGATCAAAATTATTTAAATCTTTCTTTAAGAACAAAGGTGAAGAAGATGAAAATAGAATGCAATCAAGAGAATGGCAATAAAGAACAATCACAAGTGCAAGTAAATGTAAAGAGGATAGGGATAGAGAGAGTGCAAACTCGATGTACGTGGTTCGGCAAACATTGCCTACGTCCACGGGCTCCTAGCTCCACGAGCTAAGCTTTCCACTAAGTTATAGAAATCTTTACAATTTGCTTGATGAGCAACCTCACCAAGACTTTTTCTTCCAACTCTTGATAACACCACACCAAGAGTTCTTCTTGATGAACAACCTTACCAAGGCAACTTCCTTCAACCCTTGATAACACCACACCAAGAGTTCTTCTTGATGAACAACCTCACCAAGGAAAGAGTTCTCTCAAGGATAACTTTTATCCTTTACAAGAAGATCTCACTCTCACCACAATAACAGAACAAAGAAAATTTTTACAACAAAAGTACAACTCTCTTCAAAGAGTAGATAAAGAATATAAAAGCTCTCTAGACTTGATATTTCTCTTGTTTTTTGCTTGATAGATGCTTCTCTTGCTCTGTTGAATGCATGGGAGAATGGCTCCTTTATAGGCAAATGAGATGAACTTGAACAAGTGAAGACACCAACTCCAAATTTTCTGCCCACCATAAAAACCGTAATCTTGTCTACCATTTTTGTCAATGTTACGTTTGAAATTTGAAAATCTACAAAACATAAAAGATTTGCATGTTTGAATAAGCTTTCCAACGCATCAAGAATCAAGTCATTTGGATATCTCTAGCTCAAGATATGGCCAAAACACCATTCGGTGCTCATGTGACTTGATTTTTCTTCCATGTGTCAGTCAACCGAATTGAATGATAATTCTGTCAGTATTCCGTTTGAAATTTGAATTTATTGAAAACATAAAAGATCTGCATATTTGAATAAGCTTTCCAAAACATTAAGAATCAAAGAATTTGGATATCACTATCTTAAGATATGGCCAAAACACCATTCAGTGCTCATGTGAGTTGATTTTTCTTCTCTGTGTCAGTCCACCGAATTGCATGTCAATTATGTCGGCTTTCCATTTGAAATTTGAATTTCTTCAAAACATATGAAATGTGCCCCATTAAGTCATCTTTCTAATGCCACAAGAATCAAGTCATTTTGATTTTTCTAGCTCAAGATATGTCCAAAAGAGTATCGGTGCTCATGTCAGCTGCTTCTATTTGTCTTTCAACTTGCATGATGATTTGGACAACCTTACACTTGAAATTTGAATTTCTTTAAAACATATGAAATGTTATAAATTGAGTACTCTTTCCAAAGGCTTAAGAATCACATTATTTGGACATTTGTAGGGAAATATATGGCCAATTGATTGAATATTGCTCATGTGTCACATTCCTTGAATCAAACCTTGTTCTTAAACTTTGGTGCCTTTAACATGTAGTCTTCTCCTTAGCTTCAACACTTCATTTTAATAATCCTCTTCTTGATTTAAAAATTATTTCAATGATCTTACTCTTGCACATAAATAAACATGTTAGAAAATCTCAATTAATCAATTTGTATTGTTATCATCAAAATTATCATGTAGCCTTAGGGCTAACAATCTCCCCCTTTTTGATGATGACAAACCATTGATTGCTTTAAAATAATATCTAAATCAAGAATGAAAATAAAATCAAGAATAAATAAATATTTGGCACTTGTTATGAATATAAGCAATCCAACCATTTCTCCCCCTTTTGTTATCATCAAAAAGATATAATCAAATTAATTACTCCCCCTAAATATATTCTCCCCCTTAACATATGTTACCATTCAAAAATTATCATATAAAAGCAAAATTAAGCATATCCAATATGTCTAATTCTTTTCTAATTATGCAAAATCTATCTTGACTAAGGGGTTTATTTGTTGAAAAAAAATTTTTGTTTAAAAAAGTTCTCACTTGTTTTTCAAATTGAGAAGCATCACAAATCTTGTTATTTTCAAATTTTATTCTTGGAAAACCATCAACTAAATCATTTTTAGAAGTTTTTAAAATTTTGTCCATGCTATCATGACCTAACCTTCTATGCTATAACCAAGTATCATGATTAACAATGAAACAATTTTTCACATGATTATTAACATCAATATCAATTGTATAAATATTACCACATCTATTACCAACAAATAATGTCTTATTGTTACTAACATCCTTAATCACACATCTATTAGGCTCAAAAGTAACAAAATATCCCTTTTCACACAATTGACTAATGCTAATCAAATCATGTTTTAAACCATGAACAAGCAAAACATCTTTAATAATAGGTGAAGAAGGGTTACCAATATCACCATGTCCGATTACCCTTCTTTTGGCATTATCACCGAAGGTCACATATCCTCCTTTCTTCATGATTAATCTTGAAAATTTGGAGGCATCTCCGGTCATATGCCTTGAGCATCCACTATCTAAGTACCACTTGTGTTTTCCACTCCTTTGTCTCTACAATCAACATTCAAGGAGTAACTTTTTGGTACCCAAAAGTTCTTGGGTCCTTTGGGTGTTATTTTGGTACTTTTTGGATCATATTTGTTTCCAAATTAGGATTTCTCTTATAAGCAAGATTACTTTGTGTCCCTTTTCTCTTGCCCATAAGTACATGTGATAGATTATTCCAAAAGTGATGCATGAGCAATTTTTTTTAAAAATCTTTTGATTTTTATGAGTTTTAATCGCTGGCCTCTTACAACAGCACACTTTGGTTTTGGTACGATAGAGTTCCAACATTTTTTGTTGCTTTTTGTCAAACTATCACATATTTCTCAGTCATTTTTTCATTTTTCAAAATACATTTTCTTTCTCCAATTTATCAAAATCCCTTTTGTTTGTAATTCATTTTCAGTTTTTAATAAAGTATTTGACTTTCCAACTTTCCAAATCTTTTTGCTTTAAAATTTCATTTTCATTTTCTAAAGCTTCATTTATTTCCACCAACTCTTCTAAATGAGATAACATGATTTTTGACTTCTTTTTTAAAGCATTGATTTTTGAATTTTGTTTATCAACTTGTACATGTAAATTTTGGAATGCTTCAAATAATTCATCATATGAAAACTTAGGATCATAGTTTAGAATACTTACCTCATCTTCACTTAAAGCCATGAAGCACATGTTTGCCACTTCGCAATCTTCTTCTTCGGTGGAGCTAGCTTCAATATCATCCCAATTTGTGGCTTTCATTGCTTTGGATTTCTTGTTTTGACTCTTGAAGTAAGGACAATCCATTCTAGAAATATTCTTGAATCCTTGGTTTCTTCTAATCATCCTTTTTAGATTTCTTGTGATGAATGCAAGATCTTCATCATCTCCTTCGTCATCGGAGTCATCTTTTTCTTTCGTTGAAGATTTGAAAGCGATATTTTTCTTTTTCTTGAAATCTTCTTCATTCTCCTTCAAGGTGATTTTATGAGTCATGAGAGACCCCATAAGTTCTTCTAATGGTAGTTTGGTGAGGTCCTTTGCTTCTTGAATTGCCATCACCTTTGGCTCCCAAGATTTTGGTAGACACCTAAGAATCTTTCTAACCATTTCAACATTAGAATAAGATTTACCAAGAGATTTCAAACTATTAATAATATCCGTAAATCTAGTAAACATTTCAGAAATTGATTCATCTTGTTTCATTTTAAAAAGCTCATAACTATGAACTAGCATACTAATTTTAGATTCTTTAACTTGATTAGTTCCTTCATGAGTTACTTCAAGTGTATGCCATATTTCTTGTGCCGTAGAAAAAGTAGATATTCTATTAAACTCATTTCTATCTAAAGCACAATATAACACATTCATAGCTTTAGCATTCAAACTCAAATTCTTTTTATCATTTTCACTAAACTCTTTAGATTCTTTAAGTATGCATTCCCCATTTTCAATTTTGGTAGGAACAAAAGGTCTTTCCAAAACAATAGACCATAAATCATAATCAAAAGATTTCAAGAAAATACTCATTCTAGTTTTCCAATAAGAGTAATCACTTCCATTAAAAAATGGAGGTCTAGAGATAGAAAGTCCCTCAAAATATGAAGTTGAATTAAAAGTTGCCATAGCTCAAAAATCGATTAAGATTTAAAAATTGAGCAACCTTGCTCTGATACCACTTGTTGACCCAGGTATGGCAACCCAAGAGGGGGGGTGAATTGGGTTTTTATTTATCAAAATGGATTTATAAAA
>SNVD02000258.1:0-13037 GCA_013180625.2 Boswellia sacra
TATAGTCTCATCCAAGCTTGCCACGCTTCCTCCACTTCTTTAGACACTTGTATCAACTTCCTCGATTCTCTGGAATTTTCTGCCCCAATGTGCTCACTAATGGCTACTTCCAATGCATCCTTGCGAGTTAACTCAAAAAGTTGTTGTGCCAAAGAATCAATAACATCAACTGCAAAACAGAATGCAAGTCACTAGGGTACCTCATTGCCTCAAAAATATTGAAACGAATCACCTCGCCATCAAACTCCATGGTGAGAGTGCCATCATCAACATCAATCTTCGTTCGGGCAGTTTTCAAGAATGGCCTCCCTAAAAGAATTGGTGTTGGACTGGGAGATGTCTCATCCTCCATTTCCAAAACATAAAAGTCTGCTGGAAAAACCAATTGATTCACCTGCACAAGCACATCTTCCACAACTCCCTTGGGATATGCATTAGAACGATCAGCAAGTGGAATTACAATACCAGTTTCCGCAAGGGGTCCAAATTCAAGAAGCTAAATAGAATAGCAGCATTAATTGATGCTCCTAAATCTAACATAGCTCTTTCAAAATTGGTATTGCCAATGGTGCATGGAATGGTGAACGTACCTGGATCTTTGCATTTCGGAGGAATTTTTCTTTGCAATACAGCTGAAACATTTTCCCCCACACTTACCTTCTCATTTCCTTTCAACTTCCTCTTGATGGTGCATAACTCTTTGAGAAATTTTGCATAACGAGGCACTTGCTTGATAGCATCCAGAAGTGGTATGTTTACCTCGATCTTGTGAAAAGTTTCCAGGATTTCTTGTTCTTGTTCCTCCTTCCTTGATTTTGCAAATCTGCTGGGAAAATGTGGAGGGATAACATATGAATGAATGGAAGTTTTAGGATTTACCTTAGAAGTGGATGTTTTGTTCATGGTAGAAGTGGTATCATCCCCTTCATCAATTTGTGCTTTCTTTGGTGGAATATCTAATTGTTTCCCACTTCTCAAAGTTACAGCACTAGCATTCTCTCTTGGATTGATCACCGGCTGAGAAGGTAATTTTCCTGAGCTTTGACTCTTAAATTTGCTCATGTTAGTGGCCAATTGTCTCATTTGATTTTCCAAGTTTTGGATACTGCCCTAGTTTCCTACTGAAATTGCATTGTGTTAGTGGCAAGTGCTTTAACAATATCCTGGAGAGACATACCTGAATTTTGTGGAGCTGGTTGTGGTGCTGGTTGTGGTTGTGCTTGTAATGGTTGCTGCACCCTTGTTTGATTGAAACCTGGTGGTCGATTTGGTATGGCATTTGGGGCAATTGGTTGATGATTCCCATATCTTAAATTAGGGTGATCTCTCCATCCAGCATTGTAAGTATTGGAGAAAGGGTCATACCTTTGCCTTGGTTGTCCTGGAAATCCACCCATGGCATTGGCTTGTTCTGTATCTCCTTCTTGCAAAGTTGGACACATGTCGGTTGGATGGTCCATGGCAGAACATACTCCACATGCATAAGATTGCTGCATATGTCCTACAGCCATTTTTTTTTACAAGAGAGGTAAGTTCACAAAGTTGTTGTTCAATGTTTGAAGTACTTACCTCATTTACTCTTTTTGGTAGTTGTGGCTCAAATTGACTGCTGAATTGTTGGGAGTTCGCTGCCATGTCACTAATCAAACGTCTTGCAACGTTCGGTGTTTTATTAACTAGTGCTCCACCACTAGCAGCATCAATGATACTCCTTTCCATGGGTAGGAGACCCTCATAGAAATATTGAATTAGGAGTCCATCACCAATTTGGTGTTTTGGACAGCTAGCACATAACCTCTTAAATCTCTCCCAATATTCATGAAGTGATTCTCCATTGTGTTGTCGAATGCCACTAATATCTTTTCTAATATTTATAACTTTCGAGTCTGGAAAGTATTTCCCCAAAAAGAACTCATCTCATTCCAAGTGGTAATGGTACCTGGTGGTAGATAGTATAGCCAATCTTTTGCCGAATCTGCTAATGAGAATGGGAAAGCTCTCAATTTAATTTGTTCTTCAGAAACGCCGGTTGGCTTCATACTTGAGCATACCACATGAAATTCTTTGAGGTGTTTGTTCGGATCCTCTCCTGCAAAACTATGAAATGTAGGCAAGAGATGAATCAGTCCAGATTTAAGTTCAAAATCTATCTCAAAATTGGTGCTTATGCATAGCTGTTGTTGATCAATAATTGGAGCCGCTAACTCCTTAAGAGTCTGATCGTTTTCCATCGACTTTGCTTCCGATTCAGATTTGATTGAACTGCAAGAAGATGGGAGGGAAGTGTGTCGTGCAAGGTCAAATTCTGGAGGTGGAGTTGAAATTGACCGATTTAGCCTTAAATTCGAGGATTGGAGAAACTCCTTAATTCTCTTAAGTCGCTTATCCGCTTCTCCCTCGGACATAAAAGCCTAAACACAAACAATCAGGAAATAACAATCAAGAATCAGTAGTAAAACAGAATAACAAATTGATTAGAAAATCAATCCCCGGCAACGGCGCCAAAAACTTGATGCGTTCGAAACTAGCAAGTATACTAGTCGCACAAGTAATAAAAGTGATAAGTAGATATCGTTCCCACGAGGATTGATTCTAATTGAATTCGTTATTTTCCAGCAACGATAAACTAAACAGGGGGTTTTGTTGAATGATTAACTAAATGAAATAAGAATGCAAATTAAGAATAACAAAACAGAAGTTAATTTGAATGAAAGATCAATGAGATACACTTGGTTAAGGGTTCTTTCTCTGCCACAAGATATGAATTTGTGAATTAACATAGAATTGTAATCCAATTACAGCATTGAAGTTATCAAACGTAGATAACAACAAGCTCTGTTATCCCAATCTTTCCTTACTTTGTTGTTAAATAAAACAAGCTCTTTATTTAATCTCTATCCATTAAACAACCTAGAACAAGCTCTCTAATTTTAATTCAATAGAAGCATTACGATGAGAAAGATAGGTTGATCTAAGCAATAATCACACAAGTTCGGATTATTTAACCTAGGTTGTATTTTCCAATTGCAATCTCTGATCACAATTTTTGCTACTAATGATTGGAAATTCATGACAATTACGGATCAAGATTTCTAATCTAGCAATAGACAACAACATATTATATTCAGTTGGCCATTCCAAATACAATCAGCAAGCAATCATAAGCATTAGATATGGGAAAATACAATCAACTTCAATTAGAGAATTGGATAACAATTTCTTACACAATCAACTCACAAAATCCATATCAAGGGCTTTGAAATCACCCTCAACCAATTCAGATTTAGTACACATATTCAATCAGAATAACAAATACAATACAGAGAAATTCCAGAATTGAAAAGGAAAGAAAGAACTTATCACATTCTTTGAAAATCTTCTTTGTAGATGAATCTTCTTGGAATTGTAGTTTCTCTTCTTTCAAAATCTTCTTTCTCCTTCAAGAACTCCAAGGGATGAGAGAAATCCAGAAATGCAGCCTCCTCCCACGTTTTCCCCTCTTCAAGTTATGAAAATAAAACCCTAAAATGTGTTTAAATACTCTGCTACAGTGATTTGCTACAGTACCCCGTATTATACATGCTACAGTGGCTTGTGGAATTATATTTCTATACATCTCACACTGTTTTGATTACCACTTTTGGTACACTGAATGGATTTATAAACCGTAAATTTCTCCAGAAATAGACTTCGAGAGCTTTCCAACGGTATATAATATGTCGTCGGGTTCATTGTATATCAATACAATTAAATCCGAGAAGATCACTGACTAGCAGAGGTGAAAATGTAGGGTTTTACTCCATATTTGTGCAAGTTGCTCCAAAACTCCTACAAACATCAAAACCACACAAAAACATAACAATACCAAGGAATATAGTAAAGAAACATGGACGAATTGATATGAAAATGATATATAAATAGACACTTATCAAATTGATATAAAAGTAATACATAAATAGCATTTTATCAGTGCATTGTTACACCAGTCAAGATTTGTATATTTCAACAATCCTTAGGACCAGTAGCCCGCAGACTTAAGGTTTCCAGCCTATATACCTTTATTAAGAAAGAACAAAACAAGAAACAAGACACTTCAAATAACATGAAATAAACAAACTACAGATTTATTTAGAGAGAATGCGTTTCAAGGGTTAAAGAAACCCCATATTCTGCCATTCTCAGGTTTTTCCACAATTGTTTTTTTTAAATCAAAACTGATAAAGATAAAAACACATAACAACTCTAAATTACGCAAAACTAAACTCACTCATAAAATAACAAAGTTCAACAAGTCAGCAAACAAAAACAAGTTAGTTAGAATGGGTCTAAAAAGTTTAGAAGTTAGCCTCCTTATTCAGCCATTATGGAGTGAAGAGATCCAGAATGCGTTTCAAGAGAACTTGAACTTTTTAAGCCACCACTCTAAAAACCGAGATTAGAAAATATTACCTGGGACGAAAGAAAGAACCTGAAAAAGCTCAAAAGAAACGACATGAAAAATCTCAAATAAACACACTAAAAAGAAAAGCAAACAAAAACGAAGCAAACCAGCAAATAGAGATTACAGATGGAGGGTTAAATCCAGTTGACGCCTTTTGTTGCCTTCTCCAAACCAATTTATCCGAGCCATTGTTGGATCAGGTGAATAGACGAATTCTTGTAGTTTGTCAATTAACTCTCCTGCAGTTGAAGCTGTAACCAGCATTTGCCTTGCTGACGGTGAGATGAAATTTTTTTTCTACATCTTGATCAAGAAAGGACAACAAACCATCAAAAAAAATTATTAACATTTAACAAACCAATGGGTTTCCGATGGATGTTTAGCTGTGCCCAAGAGGTGATTTGAAATATCTCCTCTAATTTACCATAACCACCCGGTAAAGCTATAAATGCATCGGACTTAACAACCATATGTGCAATACGCTCATGCAAGCTAGAGACCTGTAATTCTTCCCCGATTGTGTTGCCTACGATATCTCGTACAGCTAATGGTTTAGGGATAATGCCGAGAACTTTGCTCCCTCCTAGGAATGCAGCTGTTGACACACACCCCATTAACCCAAGACTACCCCCTCCATAAATCAAATTAATACCCCTCGCAGCTATTGTCCTACCAAGATCAAGAGCTGCTGTGGTAAACTCTCCATCTTTACCAAATTGCGATCCGCAAAATACGCATATATTGCGGAATCGCCGAATTGGTGTTTTCTCCATTTCTACCAGTGCTCTAATCTTGTGTAAGACACGTTAGATATTATGCTTTTCAATTGCAAGACAGGTTATGGAATGACATATGAAAATATGCAGAATGTATATATAAACCCATAAAACTCTCAAATTTTGACACATGGGGACATACTTTCGGTGGGGGTTGCTCGATGCAGATTTATCGCCCCAAGATTTGAAAAAATGAGAGATGCTTTCGGCGAGGTTTGACAAAACCTACACACTTGTCTCCCACGTGAAGCATGGAAAATGGAGATACACTTTCGGCGGGGGTTGACAAAACCCCCACACTTGTCTCCCACGTGAAGCATAAAAAATAGAGATACACTTTCGGTGGAGGTTGACAAACCTCCACACTTGTCTCCCACGTGTACTTATGCCATAGGGTAGTCATATGGTTTGTCAAAAAGAAAACTTGAAATTAAAACAAACAAAATCAACAAACAACAACAACACAAAAACAACATTGATAATCAGATCAAACGAAACAAGAAAAAAAATTCGACAACAACACACATTCAAATATACAAGTAGTTGTGATTGTGGCTCACATCTTCCTCTGGTTTTACGTCCAGTGACGGCTGAAACTCCTTCTATGAGTCGGGGATTTGCTTCCCATCCAGTTTTCTTATAAACTGGCAAACAGGGTCGTTTTTAGTCAGATTCCCTAGACTATAACACTGCAATTCATCAGGAAATTTTGTCCATAGATTAAGCAATTCACGCTGAACAAGTCCACAAGAATGTGACTCGAGAGTTAACAAAACATTATCCAGCGACTCATTCCTCAAACCATTCTTAATAAATGAAAGTTTAGCTTCTCTATTCCTGGACGCAAAACCTAATGAACGACAAGTCTGGTTACAATTCCATCTAGCACATTTAGTACATACTTGTAACCTTTTCGCTCTTCGCCTCTTGGCGTAGTAGCTCTTTCCTAGACCAGGCATGTATTTTGCGATATTAATGTCCGGCTCACCGGACAATCTCACCTTGGCTTCGATAAGCCATCGGATATCAGCAGGCACATTTAGGAGCATCAATGCCCAAAGTCTAGTCATCCGTACTTTATAAATTTTGAACACAGCATTTTGAGGAAGTGAAGGAAAATATTTAAGAAGGTTCGACAGAAAGATATCGGCATCCATTGAAGAGAAGAAAAGGAGAGATATTACCGATAATGCGATTGAGTCTGTTCTTCTCTAAGATATGCACATTTCAAACCTTCGGGTAATGGTTTCAGCTCCCCTTTGGATGTTTCCTCAAGCTGTTGCATAAATGAATTCGAAGTACGAAATAATCAAATTAAACACAAGGAAGGAAAAGAGAAAAAAAAAACAGAAACGAAACTAAAGACACATAAAAGAGATAACAACACAATAGCAAACAAAAGTAAAAAACAAGTAAAAAATATAAAAACAAATGAGACAGATGGCAAAGAGAGATAAAACCTGATCAATTTGATGGCCTACGAAAGGAATCTCCTTGAGCCACAAAAATCGATCATTATTACCTCATTTTATTTTTCTTTTCTTCTTTTTTTTTATTTTTCAAAACATTGGGTTGCCTCCCAATAAGCGCTTGGTTTAACGTCCTCAGCCCGACGTTAGTTCCATCATGGGAGGATCCAATTTCTGTTGTGTTTCTCTAATGGGCTTGGATCCCTCTTCTAACAAGATACGGTCAATGCATATGGATGGGCCTTGGATTTCAACAATTGTCCACTCAATAGCTATTTTGTGATCTGTAAGTATTCGAACGAGTTTCTCTTCTTGTATTCGTGCAAGGCCCATTTCCATTGTAACTCGCAAAGTATCATTCTCACCCGAGAATCCATTATTCAAATGATCTGAAAGTGACTTAAGCTCCAAGGTATTGGCTTTCATCACAATAGGAAGAAGTTTCTCATTAGATAAAGGCAATTCAATGTACGAAACATCATACCTATTTGTGGTGATAGCTATTGTCTCATCCAAGCTTGTCACAGCTTCCTCCACTTCTTTAGACACTTGTATCAGCTTTCTTGGTTCTTTGAAACTTTCTATCCTTATGTGTTCACTAATGGCAACATCCACTCCATTCTTGCGAGTTAACTCAAAATATTGTTGTGGCAAATAATCAATAACGTCAACTGCAAAAACAGAATGTAAGTCATTACAGTACCTCACTTCCTCAAAAATATTAAAACATATCACCTTGCCATCAAACTCTATGGTCAAAGTGCCATAATGAACATCAATCTTGATTCTAGCAGTTTTCGAGAATGGCCTCCCTAAAAGAATCGGTGTTGGATTAGGAGATGTTTCATCCTCTATTTTAAGAACACAAGAGTCTGCTGGGAAAACCAATTGATTCACCTGCACAAGCACATCTTCCCCAACTCTTTTGGTATATGCATTGAAACGATCAGCAATTTGAATGGTAATACCAATTTCCGCAAAAGGTCCAAGATTTAAAGAAGCATAAATAGAATATGGCATGATGTTAATAGATGCTTCTACATCTAACATAAACTTGGTTTTACCAATGGTGCATGGCATGGTGAACGTACCTGGATCTTTGCACTTTGGAGGAATTTTCCTTTGCAATATAGCTGAAACATCTTCCCCCACACTTACTTTCTCATTTCTTTTTAACTTTCTTTTGCTGGTGCATAACTCCTTGAGACATTTTGTATAATGAGGTACTTGCTCGATAGCATCCAGAAATGGTATATTTACCTCAAATTTGTGAGAAGTTTCCAGGATTTCTTGTTCTTGTTCCTCCTTCTTCGATTTTGCAAATCTACTAGGAAAAAGTGGAGGAGACACATATGAAGGAATGGGAGTTATAGGATTTACCTGAGAAGTCAGTGTTTTGTTCATGGTGGAAGTGGTGTCATCTATTTTATTAGTTTGTGATTTCTTTGCCAGGTTTTGGATACTTGCCCCCGTTTCCAATTGTTCTCCACTTAGAATTTGCTCTTCACTTCGCAAAGTTATCGCACAAGCATTCTCTCTTGGATTGATCATTGTTTGAGAAGATAATTTTTCTGAGCATTGGCCCTCAAATTTGCTCATGCTAGTAGCCAAGTGTCCCATTTGATTTACCAGGTTCTGGATACTTGCCCCAGTTTCCTGCTGGAATTGCATTGTGTTAGTGGCAAGTTCATTAACAATATCCTGGAGTGACATACCTGAGTTTTCTGGAGTTGGTTGTGGTGCTGGTTGTGGCATTGTTGGTGGTTGCATTTGAAATGGTTGCTGCACTCTAGTTTGATTAAAACCTTGCGTCTGATTTGGTATGGCGTTTGGGGCGATTGGTTGATGATTCCAGTAATTAAAATTAGGGTGATCTCCCCATCCGGCATTGTAAGTATTAGAGAAGTGATCATACCATTGCCTTGGTTGTCCTGAAAATCCACCCATGGCATTGGCTCGTTCCATATATTCTTCTTGTAAAGTTGGATACATGTCGATTGGATGCTCCATGGTAGAATATACTTCACATGCATAAGATTTCTGCATATCTCCTACAGCCATGTTTTCCACAAGAGAAGTTAGCTCAGAAAGTTGTTAGTCAATGTTCTGAGTGCTTACCTCATTTACACTCCAATGTAACTGTGGCTCAAATCGGCTACTAAATTGTTGAAAGTTTACTGCCATGTCTCCTAAACACAAACAATCAGAAAAGAAAAACAAAGAAAATATGAATCAACAATGAAAACAAAATAACAAATCGATTAGAAAATCAATCCCCGGCAACGGCGCCAAAACCTTGATGCGTTCGAAACTAGCAAGTATACTAGTCGCACAAGTAATAAAGTGATGAGTAAGATATCGTTCCCACGAGGATTGGTTCTAATTGAATTTGTTATTCGAAAGCCACAATAAACTAAATAATGGGGGGTTTTGTTGATTGATTAACTAGATAAAATATTAATGCAAGTAAAGAATAACAAAACAGAAAGTTAATTTGAGTGAAAACTCAATGAGAGAAACCTGGTTAAGGGATCCTTCTCTGCCACAAGATATGGATTTTCTAATTAATCATAGAATTGTCATCCAATTACACAGCATTGAAGTTATCAACCGTAGATAATAACAAGCTCTATTACCCCAATCTTTCCTTACTTTTTGTTAAATAAAACAAGCTCTTTATTTAATCTCTATCCATTAAACAACCTAGAACAAGCTCTCTGAGTTAATTCAATGGATGCATTAGGATAAGAAAGATAGGTTGATCTAAGCAATAAACACACAAGCTCGGATTATTTAACTTAGGTTATATTCTCCAATTGCAATCTCTGATCACAATTTTGCTACTAATGATTAGAAATTCAAGACAATTACGGATCAAGATTTCTAGTCTAGCCATAGACAATATCCAGATTATATTCAGTTGGCCACCCAAATACAATCCAGCAAGCAATCATAAGCATTAGACATTGGAAAATACAAGCAACTTCAATTAGAGAATTGGATAACAACTTCTTGTACAATCAACTTACAAAAACCATATCAGGGGCTTTGAAATCACCCTCAACCAATTCAGATTCAGTTACACATGTTTAAGAACGTGGTAAATACAATACAACATGGAGACATTCCAGAAAATGAAAGGAAGGGAAAAACTTAGCAAATTTGATGTAATTCTCTTTGGATTGTAGTTCTTCCTCTTCCAAGCTTCCTTTCTCCTTCAAGAACTCCAAGAGATGAAAGAATTCCAGAACTGCAGCCTCTACCACGTTCTCCCCTCTTCAAGTTCTCAAAATAAAACCCTAAAATGTGTTTAAATACTCTGCTACAGTGACTTGCTACAGTGTCCCGTATTATACCTGCTACAGTGCTTGTGGAATTATATTTCTATACATCTCACACTGTTTTGATTACAACTTTTGGTACCCTGAATGGATTTATAAACCGTAAATTTCTCCAGAAAATAGACTTCGAGAGCTTTCCAACGGTATATAACATGTCATCGGGTTCATTGTATATCAATACAATTAAATCCGAGAATATCACTGACTATCAGAGGTGAAAATGAAGGGTTTTACTCCATTTTTGTGCAAGTTGCTCCAAAACTCCTACAAACAACAAAACCACACAAAAACATAAAAATACCAAGGAATATAGCAAAGAAACATGGACGAATTGATATAAAAGTAATACATAAATAGACACCTATCACACAGTCTAGGATTTCGCCTCGAGTGACCATCAAACAAGTTCTAGAATTCATTGAAATCTGAAGAAACATTTAAATTACATAAACTTTCTCTAAGTGAACAAATAACTCAGTGATAATAGCTCAGTGCTCAATGTTGCGCAAGGAATCAAAAGCAAGCGAAAACCAATAAACATTTCAAGCACACAGATCCATGCATCATTTATCATTTTCCAAGAGTTATTCTTAATTCAATCATTATCTTTCATCGACCCACAAAATGCAAGAAAAGAGGTACGTGGCGTTGTTACACCTGAGTCAAGATTGTATATTTCAACAATCCTTAGGACCAGTAGCCCGCAGACTTAAGGTTTCCAGCCTATATACATTTATTATGAAGAACAAAACAAGAAACAAGACACTTCAAACAACATAAAATAAACAAACTACAGATTTATTTAGAGAGAATGCGTTTCAAGAGTTAAGGAATCCCCATATTCTGCCATTCTCAGGTTTTTTCACAATGTTTTTTTTTTTCCGAATCGAAACTGATATAGACAAAAGCACACAACAACAATAAATAACACAAAACTAAACTTACTCATAAAATAACAAAGTCCAACAAGCCAGCAAACAAAAACAAGTCAGTTAGAATGGGTCTAAAAAGTTTAGAAGTTAGCCTCCTTATTCAGCCATTATGGATTGAAGAGATCCAGAATGCGTTTCAAGAGGAATTGAACTTTTTAAGCCACCACTCTAAAAGCCATGATTAGAAAATATTACCTGGGGCGAAAGAAATAACCTGAAAAAAACTGAAAAGAAATGACATGAAAAATCTCAAATAAATACACTAAAAAGAAAGTAAACAAAAACGAAGCAAAGCAATAGATAGAGATTACAGATGGAGCGTTAAATCCAGTTTACGCCTTTTATTGCCTTCTCCAAACCAATCTGTCCGCGCCGTTGTTGGATTAGGCGAATAGACGAATTCTTGCAGTTTGTCAATTAACTCCCCTGTAGTTGAAGCTGTAACCAGGATTTGCCTCGCCGATGGTGAGATGAAATTTTTTTCTACAGCTTGATCAAGAAAAGACAACAAACCATCAAAAAAATTATTAACATTTAACAAACTGATGCGTTAGAAACTAACAAGTATACTAGTCGCACAAGTAATAAAGTGATGAGTAAGATATCGTTCCCACGAGGATTGATTCTAATTGAATTTGTTATTTTCTAGCAACAATAAACTAAACAAGGGGGGTTTTGTTGATGGATTAACTAAATGAAATATTAATGTAAATACACAATAATATAACACAAAGTAAAATGGAGTGAAAAATCAATAAGAGTAACCTGGTTAAGGGATCCTTCTCTACCACAAGATATGGATTTGCGAATTAATCGTAGAATTGTCATCCAATTACAGCATTGAAGTTATCAACCGTAGATAACACAAGCTCTGTTATCCCAATCTTTCATTACTTTGTTGTTAAATAAAATAGGCTCTTTACTTAATCTCTATCCATTAAACAACCTAGAACAAGCTCTCTAAATTTAATTCAATGGATGCATTATGAAAAGAAAGACAGGTTGATCTCAGCAATAAACACACAAGCTCGGATTATTTAACTTAGGTTATATTCTCCAATTGTAATCTCTGATCACAATTTTGCTACTAATGATTAGAAATTCAAGACAATTCCGGATCAAGATTTCTAGTCTAGCAATAAATCACAACCAGATTATATTCAGTTGGCCACTCAAATACAATCAGCAAGCAATCATAAGCATTAAATATGGGAGACTACAAGCAACTTCAATTAGAGAATTGGATAACAATTTCTTACACAATCAACTCACAAAAACTATATCAAGGGCTTTGAAATCACCCTCACCAATTCAGATTCAGTTACACATGTTCAAAAACATGGTAAATACAATACAACATGGAGACATTCCAGAAAATGAAAGGGAAGGGAAAAACTTAGCAAATTTGATGAAATCTCTTAAGATTTGTAGTTCTTCCTCTTTCCAAGCCTTCAATCTCCTTCAAGAACTCTAAGAGATGAGAGAAATCCAAAGATGCAGCCTCCTCCACGTTCTCCCCTCTTCAAGTTATCAAAATAAAACCCTAAAATGTGTTTAAATACTCTGTTACAGTAACCTGCTACAGTGTCCCGTATTATACATGCTACAGTGATGTGTGGAATTACATTTCTACACTTCTCACACTGTTTTGATTACAACTTTCGGTACACTGAATGGATTCATAAATCGTAAATTTCTCCAAAAAGTATACTTCGAGAGCTTTTCAACGGTATATGATATGTCATCGGGTTCATTGTATATCAATACAATTAAATCCGAGAAGATGGTTACTAGCAGAGGTGAAAATGAAGGGTTTTACTCCATTTTTGTGCAAGTTGCTCCAAAACTCCTACAAACATCAAAACCACACAAAAATATAAAAATACCAGAGAATATAGCAAAGAAAACATGGACGAATTGATATAAAAGTAATACATAAATAGACACCTATCAAATTCCCCCACACTTAGACTTTGCTAGTCCTCGAGCAACTACAACGATATGAAAACAAAACTCAATCTAAACAGAATCAAAGAAAAATTAAAACACACATGTTTTAACTTGAAAATAGGCCTCAA
>SNVD02000259.1:0-12967 GCA_013180625.2 Boswellia sacra
AAGACACAATGTTCACAAAACTCAAGCTTACCCACTTGGTCACCACCCAACAGCCCTTGACTGCTCAATTCCTTCAAACCTCTCTCACTGATATGACCAAGCCTTTGATGCCAAATCTTTGTTTTATCCTTATCATATGATGCTTCTTTGACTGCTAGCTCACTAGTTATGATTTATGGTTGGTGTCGACATTTGGATTTCATCATCTGCCACGAGGCTAGTACGACCATTTAGTGACCAACAATATTTTGGTCATTGTATCTTTTGGCGACAACTTTTTGTTTTCAACGACTAACTTTGTTAGTAGCTAAAGAGTGATTTTCTTATAGTGTATGATTGGTTTACCAAAAAAAACATACTTGACAATTTTTAGTCGCCAAGCATTCTTTTCTTAAAAGCAAAAAAATATACATATGATAATTGGTTGTTTACTGGTGGCCAAATATATATTATATATAATATAATATTATATAATATTATATATATATAGGGATTTTAAAAAATTCAAGAAATGCATAATTTGTATCATTTGTCATGTTAAATTTCTCACAAAACAAGCATCAATCCTCCAATCAATCATATTTAATCATATATGACAAATCTACATAGCAAAAAAGTAAACTAAAAAAACTTTAAAGTAAACTAAAAAAACTTTACTCTAAAACCATTATTTCTACAATTACAACAAGCACCATTCCTCCAATTAATCACATTCAATCATATATCACAAATCCAACGTAAAGAGAAAACAAACAAATATACAACCCAATTGCAAACACATGGAGACACAAACAAAAAGAGAAACCAATGGACACGCAAACACAAGCACAAACACATGGATACATAATGTGTTCACAATTGCAATTAAAAAATTAACTTACCATGAAGCTTGTGATTTAAAAAAGTAGAATTTAACATGCATAATATATGAAGTCAACTAAACAAGTAGAGAGATAGCCATTCAAAAAAGAGAAGAACTGCTTATAACTATAAAACCAGCATATGCATGATCTTATCCTAAGGGAAAAATGCTCAAACTATAAATGAACCATTCTTGTAAAATGATAAGCACAAGATTAAGACATGTAAGCATCATGTAAGTAATTGATCTAAACAGGTTAAAGAAACAAATAGGTAAGAACTAATTCCAAATCATTAATATCCCACTAAAAAGAAATTCTAATAAGAAAATATATTGTGAAAAACAATATTTTATAGAAATAGACCTTTCCATTTCTTCTCATGGCTTCAAGAGTTTAGCCTTTAGTTGAAAAACCTACAAACAAGGAGATTTGGCCATCAATTGTTATTTCTTAAAGAAAAACATTATTACAATTTAACATAATAGAGGTAGTAAATTGCAATCTCATCTCTTATGAATCTCATAACATGCTCCCTAAGTAAGTGAACTACCTACACTTGTTTCATGAAAACTCCTAACATGCGCAAACAAGACTGTTTAAGAAGCTACGTGAACATAATACGAACAATGTCATAAAAGCTTACTTGTCTGCAAACAAGAAGCAACTTAGATTCCAGGAATTTATAAATTTTATTGCTAATTTAAGTATAAGTGGGTTGTAGCGTGTGTATTATGTCAAGCAATTTGTAGATATAGAGAACAAAGTCCACTTCAGTTTCAACCAACTGGTCAATATAGTTTCATTAAAAACCAAAAAAAATCAAACACTCACGTGGACTAAATTGCTCTCTCTCCCATAACCTGGAAACATTAAGAAAATACAAGAGAATATAAGCTCCAAAAATGAAACAACTTAAATTTCAAATAATTTGCTTAAAACAAATTAAAAATTTTAAGCACCCACTTAGTGTGTCTTATCACCTTTAGATATTGGCAGGGAGTTTGATTAATTATAGAATTTGAAGATCAAAAGTAGCTGGCAAGATGAACATAAAAATAAATAAATAAATATGAAAAAAATTAAAAAAAACAATTCTAATTGATTCATTATTCAATAAAGAGAAATATAAAAACAATTCTAATTGATTCATTATTCAATAAAGAGAAATATATTAACTCCATCTCGTCACAAGCAAGTTGCCCTGAAGCTTGATGAGTGAAATTATTGGAGGAAAGATCCCTCCAAGAAAAAAAAAGAACAAAACAATACTAAAAACTCCATTCATAATGGTGAAGAAATTGGAAATGTACATAACTTTCCCTTTATAAATTAATCATAATTGGTTTATAAACTAATCATAGTTGGTTCTAAAACTAATTCAGTGCTATAATCGAGATAGAAGTAGTAATAAACATAATGAATATATTAATGAATTCTTGCAAGCATACAGAATACATTCAAGTGAACATGGGATTAAAATTTTGAGAAATAAATAGGTAGAAAACTAAGTACAAGAGCCTAGCAAATTACTTCCAAGGGTTGCAACTTAACCAACTATTAAAGAATACATGACTGAGGTAGCTATATATTTGGATATAGTAAAATACATTTATCTAAAATTCAACTGACTAGTATATAGAAATATTCACATGCTTGAAAAAAGAAGTACTACTTTCCGCAAGTGATGCTATATCATTATTAAATAATTCATTCTAGCAAACAAATTGATTTTTCATGTATTATATAACTATAACTATTACATTAGTGCAATGAACAAATTTGTGTATGCCAAGAAGTCAAACTTAGAAGTATGTGAGACTAGTAGTATTACCAAAATGACTAGGCAATAGGAATATTGCGTGACAATCGGTTCTTGAAAACAAAGTTCCATTAACAATTATCAATAGTACTAATTCAACCATATAAATAGTATTCTATTATGTTAAACTAGTACCAAATATTCAAAGAGTACTTAGAGGAATTCAAACTTTAACAAAGAATGCTAGATTGATATTAAACCATTTAGGTAGTTGTAGGCAAAATCATTGCATGCAATTCTAAATTCGACCAATTCTTTTTTTTTTTTTTTTTCGAGCTGTCCGGCACTTTGTTTTCTCAATTCCCCCAATTGCGAATAAGGATTGAACTCACCTGAATTTGAGGCCTCAAAGTAGAATCTAAGAGCACAAACGTAGCAGACATTTTCCATTCAGGTAAACTACATATTAAAGGAAAGAAAATTAACTCATAACTGTACTATTATATATATAATCAATAAACACAACATCAACATCAAGATAACAACGATATTAGTAACATATCTCTTCTAATAACTACAAGTTGTTGCAAGTGGTAAATCGAACAAGTAAAAAAATTGAAACACCAGACGCAAATACAAGTGAAAAGCTAAGAAGCATACAACAAAAGAGAAGCCAATCCCTATCCAAACTAATAGGTTCATCACTTGCTTGTATTTGTATAATAAATTTTGAAGAGTGCTTCTAATTAGTTTGAATAGTTTACCTTTGTTTACCCAAGAATGCTCGCCACAGTGCAGATCCAAATACAGAAAAAAAAAAGGTTTTATGAGTATAAATAATTTTATAAACATTTATATAATTTTTTTAATAAAAAATCTAAAAACATATTTCGTATTAGAGAGGAATTAGCTCTTAGTTATCTTTCAATCTCTGCTTTCTTTCTTCTCCTTAAAAACTCTTCTTATTTCCACCAAACCTAACAAACAAAATAAATTCTTTTAGTTAACTAAGAATCCCCAAACATTATGTTAAGTATACAAAAATAAGAAAAAGAGAAAAAAAAAAAAACAATGCTGCCTTAACAAATGTCACCTCCAATCTTTTTCATCTCACAGATGTATTTAAAAAAAAAAACCTAAATTACAAATCAATTTCATCTTAGAAATAGAAAGAGGAACAAAGACCCCAACCATGAGGATTTTTATTTGGGATTTGGGATTTCATAACCCTCCAAACAAATCAATTTCATTTCACTTCTGATTTCTACATAATTCAACTCAAATAAACTCAAAACTCCAATCAATCATTCAAACACTTCAAGTAACCACCAAAATTGAAGAAAAGGATTTCCATTTAATGATTTCAAATTAAAGATTTAGGAGATTAGGGTTTTGATTATGATATTTGGGATGAAGAAAAGAGTGAAACAAAACAAAAAATGATAAAGAACATGTAGCAACCAATATCGAAAACAAATGTGAAATGAAACTTAAATTCAACGACAAGTACAGTCGGTGTTAAGGAGGATCCAGCAGAACCCGCAATGAAGAAATGGAGAAAAAACCATTTATGCGATTTGAGTAGTTGATTATTTGGGTGATAAGGGAGTGAGAGCTAGGGCAACATTTTGCTAAGAGTTGAAAAGAAAAGATGGAAAGATAGAAGGAAATGAAACGATAGAGGAAAATGTAACAAAAATACGAAATCGCATACTTGTCACTATTTAAAAAATATGATAAATATGTGATTGAATAAGGACAAATAATGATATATAAGATAAATAGATAAATTTTACTTCTAGACCAATATTATATTTCTCACTCTTTTTAAAAATTATCAAATAAAAAAATACAAAGTGATAAATATAAAAAAAAATTCTTGTAGTGAATCCTTCCTAATAGCATGCAACAAAAATTGCCAGTTGGCTTTATGAAGACTTACGTTGACTCTAAGGGGCCATTTGGTACGACGGGTAGGAATCTTGGAAGTAGGATTCATATTCCTGGAAATGTAAAAGACAGGAATTTGATGTGTGGGAAAGAAGATAATTGTGTTTAGTTAGTCTTAGGAATCTAATGCTTAATTTCTATTAGAATCAGATTACTGTGTTTAATTACAAAAAGAAATGCACTAATTTTTTTAATTAAAGTTTTTCAAATACATAAAAATATTTATTTTATTTTTCATAATATTACAAAATTTCTAATATTTGAATTTTTTATTCAATTAAAGTTTAAATAAATGAAAAATATCGAATAAAATATTTACAACTAATATCAACAAAATACATTAAAAAACTCATAAAATACCTAACAAAATATCAAAAAATTATAATATTTGAATTTTTGATACAAGCAAATTACAAAGCAATTAAAAAAAGTAAACAAAAATATATAGAAATTAAACTATAAAAATATTCTTTTTCCTTTTTTTATTTCCAGTAACATAAATTTGTTTTTCCCTTTTTTTTCTCTCCCCTCTCTTCTTCTCCCTCATCCTCTGTTTCCTTCTCCAAACCAATTCGCTCTCCACAACCCATCTCTTTGCCTCCTTCTGTTTCCCCTGTTTTTCGCTTTGCCTACACTTGGTCACACACCACCAACATGAGGAGGCTGAGGCGTCACCATACAAGGAGAGACAAAGAGAAGAGAGAGAGGCGGTGATAGCGGTCTATTTATGTATTACTTTTATATCAATTTGTCCATGTTTCTTTACTATATTCCTTGGTATTTTTATGTTTTTGTGTGGTTTTGATGTTTGTAGGAGTTTTGGAGCAACTTGCACAAAAATGGAGTAAAACCCTTCATTTTCACCTCTGCTAGTCAACCATATTCTCGGATTTAATGTATTGATATACAATGAACCCGATGACATATTATATACCGTTGGAAAGCTCTCGAAGTCTATTTTCTGGAGAAATTTACGTTTTATATATCCATTCAGTGTACCAAAAGTTGTAATCAAAACAGTGTGAGATGTATAGAAATATAATTCCACAAGCCACTGTAGCATGTATAATACGGGGTACTGTAGCAAGTCACTGTAGCAGAGTATTTAAACACATTTTAGGGTTTTATTTTGAGAACTTGAAGGGGAGAGAAGGTGGTGGAGGCTGCAGCTCTGGAATTCTTTCATCTCTTGGAGTTCTTGAAGGAGAAAGGAAGCTTGGAAAGAGGAAGAACTACAATCCAAAGAGAATTACAGCAAATTTGCTAAGTTTTTCCCTTCCCTTTCATTTTCTGGAATGTCTCCATGTTGTATTGTATTTACCACGTTCTTAAACATGTGTAACTAAATCTGAATTGGTTGAGGGTGATTTCAAAGCCCTTGATATGGATTTTGTGAGTTGATTGTGTAAGAAATTGTTATCCATTTCTCTAATTGAAGTTGCTTGTATTTTCCCATATCTAATGCTTATGATTGCTTACTGATTGTATTTGGAATGGCCAACTGAATATAATCTGTTGTTATCTATTGCTAGATTAGAGATCTTGATCCGTAATTGTCATGAATTTCCAATCATTAGTAGCAAAATTGTTATCAGAGATTGCAATTGTAAAATACAACCTAGGTTAAATAATCTGAACTTGTGTGATTATTGCTTAGATCAACCTATCTTTCTCATCGTAATGCTTCCATTGAATTAAACTCAAGAGCTTGTTCTAGGTTGTTTTAATGGGGATGAGATTAAATAAAGAGCTTGTTTTATTTTAACACCAAAGTAAAAGGAAGATTGGGGTAATAGAGCTTGTTATTATCTACTTTTTATAACTTCAATGCTGTAATTAGATGACAATTCTACAATTAATTCGCAAATCCATATCTTATGGTAGAGAAGGATCCCTTAACCAGCTTTCTCTCATTGATTTTTCATTCTAATTAACTTTCTGTTTTGTTATTTTTCGTTTGCATTATTATTTCACTTAGTTAATCAATCAACAAAACCCCCCATATTTAGTTTATTGTTGCTGAAAAATAACAAATTTAATTAGAATCAATCCTCGTGGGAACGATATCTCACTCATCACTTATTACTTGTGCGACTAGTATACTTGCTTCTAGTTGGAGGGGTCGAACGGGGGCATCATCATGTTTTAGTGGCTCCAGAGAGTTTGTACCAGGGGGAGGGGGGAGGGGCGGGTGGGGTTGGAGGTGATTTCAATAATCTCAAATGTTGTGAATGTATTTTAGGGTTCATTGTTGACATCATATTTGGTCTTGTTTTCTTTCTGTTGTTTGTGTTTTAGATGAACTGGCAGTAAACTTCTATCAATTCATAGCGGATTTGAGTCCCCCACAAGTACATGGAGAGTAAATGAGGTTAAAAAAAAAAGCACACTCCGAACATTGAACCACAACTTTATGAGCTACCTCACTTTTTGTTGGAAAACATGGCTGGAGTAGAAATCTGCAAAAATCTTATGAATTGTGGGGTATATTCTACGTGGAGCATCCAATTGACATTTTCCCAACTTTTAGCAAGAGAATCATAGGATGGACGGAAGCCAATGCCATGGGTGGATTTCCAGGACAAACAAGGCAATGGTATGATCCCTTCTCTAATACTTACAATGTCGGATGGGGAGATCACCCTATTTTTAATTACTGGAATCATCAACCAATCACTCCAAATGTGATACCAAATCGGCCACAAGGTTTCAATCAACCTAGAGTGCAGCAACCTTTTCAAATGCAACCACCACCAATGCCACATCCAGCACCGCAACCAGCTTCACAAAACTCAGGTATGTCTCTCCAGGACATTGTTAATGCACTTGCCACGAACACAATGCAATTCCAGCAGGAAACTGGGGCAAGTATCCAAAACCTGGTAAATCAAATGGAACAACTGGCTACTAGCATGAGCAAATTCGAGAGCCAAGGCTCAGAAGAATTATCTTGTCAAACGGTGATCAATCCAAGAGAGAATTCTTGTGCGATAGCTTTGCAAAATGGAGAGCAATTAGATGTCCTGCCAAAGAAATCACAAACTGATGAAGGAGATGACACCACTTCCACCATGAACAAAACACTGACTTCCCAGGTAAATCCTATAACTCTCATTCCTTCATATGTTTCTCCTCCACTTTTTCCTAGTAGATTTGCAAAATCAATGGAGGAACAAGAACAAGAAATCCTGGAAACTTCTCACAAAATCGAGGTAAATATACCACTTCTGGAGGCTATCGAGCAAGTACCTCATTATACAAAATGTCTCAAGGAGTTATGCACCAACAAGAGAAAGTTGAAGGGAAATGAGAAAGTAAGTGTGGGGGAAAATGTTTCAGCTGTATTGCAAAGAAAAATTCCTCAAAAATGCAAAGATCCAGGTACGTTCATCATTCCATGCACCATTGGTAATACCAAGTTTGAAAGAGCTATATTAGATTTAGGAGCATCTATTAATGTCATGCCTTATTCTATTTATGCTTCTTTGAATCTTGGACCCCTTGCGAAAACTGGTATTGTAATTCAACTTGTTGATCATTCTAATGCATATCCCAAAGGAGTTGTGGAAGATGTGCTTGTGCAGGTTAATCAATTGGTTTTTCCAGCAGACTTCTATGTTCTGGAAATGGAGGATGAGACATCTCCCAATCCAACACCGATTCTTTTGGGGAGGCCATTCTCGAAAACTGCTAGAATCAACGATTGATGTTCGTGATGGACACTCTCATCATAGAGTTTGATGGCAAGGTGATATGTTTCAATATTTTTGAGGCAATGAGGTACTCTAGTGACTTACATTCTGATTTTGCAGTTGACGTTGTTGATTCTTTGCCACAACAATGTTTTGAGTTAACTCGCAAGAATGGATTGGATATAGCTATTAATGAGCACATAGGGACAGAAAATTCTAAGGAGTCAGAAATTTTGATACAAGTGTCCAAAGAAATGGAGAAAGCTGTGACAAGCTTGGATGAGATTATAGCTATCACCACAAATAGGTATGATGTTTCGTACATTGAATTGCCTTTATCTAATGAGAAACTTCTTCCTTCTGTGATGAAAGCCAATACCTTGGAGCTTAAGTCACTTCCAGATCATTTGAATTATGGATTCTTGGTTGAGAATGATACTTTGCGAGTTACAATGGAAATGGGCCTTGCACGAATACAAGAAGATAAACTCGTCCGAATACTTACAGATCACAAAATAGCTATTGAGTGGACAATTGTTGAAATCCAAGGCCCATCCAGATGCATTGACCGTATCTTGTTAGAAGAGGGATCCAAGCCCATTAGAGAAGCACAACAAAAATTGGATCCTCCCATGATGGAACCAACGTCGGGCTGAGGACGTTAAACCAAGCGCTTATTGGGAGGCAACCCAATGTTTTTGAAAAATAAAAAAAAAAGAAGAAAAGAAAAATAAAATGAGGTAATAATGATCGATTTTTGTGTCTCAAGGAGATTCCTTTCGTAGGCCATCAAATTGATCAGGTTTTATCTCTCTTTGCCATCTGTCTCATTTGTTTTTATATTTTTTACTTGTTTTTTACTTTTGTTTGCTATTCTGTTGTTATCTCTTTTATGTGTCTTTAGTTTCGTTTTTGCTCTTTTCTTTTCCTTTCTTTTGTTTAATTTGATTACTCTGTGCTTTGAGCTCATTTGTGCAGCAGATTGTGGAAACATCCAAACGGAAGTTGAAGTCATTCGCCAAAGGTTTGAAACGTGCATATCTTGGAGAAAAACCAACCCGATCGCATTATCGGTAATATCTCTTCTTTTCTCCTCTTCAATGGATGCCGATATCTTTCTGTCGAACCTTCGTAAATATTTCCCTTCACTTCCTCCAAATGCTGTGTTTAAAATTTATAAAGTACGGATGACTAGACTTTGGGCGTTGATGCTCCTAAATGTGCCTGCTGATATCCGATGGCTTATCAAAGCCAAGGTGAGATTTTCCGGTGAGCCGGACATTAATCTCGCAAAATACATGCCTGGTCTAGGAAAGAGCTACTACGCCAAGAGGCGAAGAGCGAAAAGGTTAAAAGTATGTTATAAATGTGCTAGATGGAATTGTAACCAGACTTGTCGTTCATTAGGTTTTGCGTCCAGGAATAGAGAAGATTAACTTTCATTTATTAAGAATGGTTTGAGTAATGAGTCGCTGGATAATGTTTTGTTAACTCTCGAGTCACATTCTTGTGGACTTGTTCAGCGTGAATTGCTTAAATCTATGGACACAATTTCGTGATGAATTGCAGTGTTATAGTCTAGGGAATCTGACTAAAAACGACCCTGTTTGCCAGTTTATAAGAAAACTGGATGGGAAGCAAATCCCGACTCATAGAAGGCGTTTCAGCCGTTACTGGACGTAAAACCAGAGGAAGATGTGAGCCACACTCACAACTACTTGTATATTTGAATGTGTGTTGTTGTTGTAGAATTTTTTTTCTTGTTTCGTTTGATCTGATTATCAATGTTGTTTTTGTGTTGTTGTTGTTTGTTGATTTTGTTTGTTTTAATTTCAAGTTTTCTTTTTAACAAACCATATAACTACCCTATGGCATAAGTACAAGTGGGAGACAAGAGTGGAGGTTTTGTCAACCTCCACCGAAAGTATATCTCTACTTTTCATGCTTCACGTGGAAGACAAGTGTGGCGGTTTTGTCAAACCCCACCGAAATTATATTTCCATTTTCCATGCTTCATGTGGGAGACAAGTGTGTAGGTTTTGTCAAACCCCGTCGAAAGCATATCTCATTTTTTCAAATCTTGGGGCGATAAATCTGCATCGAGCAACCCCCACCGAAAGAATGTCCCCATGTGTCAAAATTTGAGAGTTTTATGGGTGTATATATACATTCTGCATATTTTCATATGTCATTCCATAACCTGTCTTGCAATTGAAAAGCATAATATCTAACGTGTCTTACACAAGAGTAGAGCACTTGTAGAAATGGAGAAAACACCAATTCGGCGATTCCGCAATATATGCGTATTTTGCGGATCCCAATTTGGTAAAGATGGAGAGTTTACCACAGCAGCTCTTGATCTTGGTAGGACATTAGCTGCGAGGGGTATTAATTTGATTTATGGAGGGGATAGTCTTGGGTTAATGGGGTGTGTGTCGACAGCTGCATCCCTAGGAGGGAGCAAAGTTCTCGGCATTATCCCTAAACCATTAGCTGTACGAGATATCGTAGTCAACACCATGGGGGAAGAGTTACAGGTTTCTAGTATGCATGAGCGTATTGCACATATGGTCATTAAATCTGATGCATTTATAGCTTTGCCCGGTGGCTATGGTACATTGGAGGAGATATTTCAAATCACCTCTTGGCCAGTGATGCGTTCGAAACTAGCACGTATACTAGTCGCACAAGTAATAAAGTGATAAGTAAGATATCGTTCCCACGAGGATTGATTCTAATTGAATTTGTTATTTCCAGCAACCATAAACTAAACAGGGGGGGATTTTTGTTGAATGCTTTACTAAATGAAATAAGAATGCAAGTAAAGAATAACAAAACAGAAAGTAATTTGAATGAAAAATCAATTATTAATAAAAACAGATAATGTGGAAGGAAACCACTGGTTAAGAGTTCATTCTCTGCCACAAGATATGAATTTGGGAATTAACATAGAATTGTAATCCAATTACAGCATTGAATTTATCAACCGTAGATAACAACAAGCTCTGTTATCCCAATCTTTCCTTCCTTTGTTGTTAAATAAAACAAGCTCTTTATTTAATCTCTATCCATTAAACAACCTAGAACAAGCTCTTTGAGTTTAATTCAATGGAAGCATTACGATAAGCAAGATAGGTTGATCTAAGCAATAATCACACAGGTTCGGATTATTTAACCTAGGTTGTATTTTCCAATTGCAATCTCTGATCATAATTTTGCTACTAATGATTAAAAATCTGAACATTACGGATCAAGATTTCTAATCTAGCAATTACAACACCAGCTTATTTCAGTTGCCATTCCAAATCCAATCATTTTGTAAGCACTCCCCAACACAGAAGCATTAGATATGGGAAAATATAAGCAACTTCAATTAGAGAATTGGATAACAATTTCTTACACAATCAACTCACAAAATCCATATCAAGGGCTTTGAAATCACCCTCAACCAATTAAGATTTAGTTACACATATTCAATCAGAATAACAAATACAATACAGAGAAATTCCAGAATTGAAAAAGGAAAGAAAGAACTTAGCAATTCTTTGAAAATCTTCTTTGTAGATGAATCTTCTTGGAATTGTAGTTCCTCCCCTTTCAAAATCTTCTTTCTCCTTCAAGAACTCCAAGGGATGAGAGAAATCCAGAAATGCAGCCTCCTCCCACGTTTTCCCCTCTTCAAGTTATGAAAAAAAAACCCTAAAATGTGTTTAAATACTCCGGCTAACAGTAACCTAGCTACAGTTCCCGTATTATACCATGCTACAGTGATTTGTGGAATTACATTCTATACTTCTCACATTGTTTTTGATTACAACTTTTGGTACACTGATGGATTTATAACCGTAAATTTCTCCAGAAAATAGACTTCGAGAGCTTTCCAACGTATATAACATGTCATCGGGTTCATTGTATATCAATACAATTAAATCCGAGAAGATCACTGACTAGCAGAGGTTAAAATGAAGGGTTTTACTCCATTTTTGTTCAAGTTGCTCCAAAACTCCTACAAACATCAAAACCACACAAAAAAATAAAAATACCAGGGAATATAGCAAAGAAACACGGACGAATTGATATTAAAATGATATTAAATAGACACTTATCACACAGCTAAACATCCCTCGGAACCCATTGGTTTGTTTACATGTAATATTTTTTTGATAGTTGGTTGTCCTTTCTTGATCAAGCTGTAAGAAAAAATTTCATCTCACCGTCAAGCAAGGCGAAATGCTGGTTTACAGCTTCACTACAGGGAGTTAATTGGATAAACTACAAGAATTCGTCTATTCACCGATCCAACATGCTCGAATAAATTGGTTTTGGAGTAAGACAACAAAAGGCGTCAACTGGATTAACGCCTCCATCTGTAATCTCTATTTGCTGGTTTGCTTCGTTTTGTTTGCTTTCTTTTTAGTGTGTTTATTTGAGATTTTTCATGTCGTTTCTTTTGAGCTTTTTTCAGGTTATTTCTTTCGTCCTAGGTAATATTTTCTAATCTCGGTTTTTAGAGTGGTGGCTTAAAAAGTTCAAGTTCTCTTGAAACGCATTCTGGATCTCTTCAATCCATAATGGCTGAATAAGGAGGCTAACTTCTAAACTTTTTAGACCCATTCTAAACTAACTTGTTTTTGTTTGCTGACTTGTTGAACTTTGTTATTTTATGAGTGAGTTTAGTTTTGCATAATTTAGAGTTGTTATGT
>SNVD02000260.1:0-12888 GCA_013180625.2 Boswellia sacra
ACTGTAGTAGAGTAATTAAACACATTTTAGGTTTTATTTTCATAATTTGAAGAGGGGAGAACGTGGTGGAGGCTGCAGCTCTGGAATTCTTTCATCTCTTGGAGTTCTTGAAGGAGAGAGGAAGCTTGGAAAGAGGAAGAACTACAATCCAAAGAGAATTACATCAAATTTGCTAAGTTTTTCCCTGTCCTTTCATTTTCTGGAATGTCTCCATGTTGTATTGTATTTACCACGTTCTTAAACATGTGTAACTGAATCTGAATTGGTTGAGGGTGATTTCAAAGCCCCTGCTATGGTTTTTGTGAGTTAATTGTGCAAGAAGTTGTTATCCAATTCTCTAATTGAAGTTGCTTGTATTTTCCCATATCTAATGCTTATGATTGCTGGCTGATTATATTTGGGTGGCCAACTGAATATAATCTGGATATTGTCTATTGCTAGACTAGAAATCTTGATACGTAATTGTCTTGAATTTCTAATCCTTAGTAGCAAAATTGTGATCAGAGATTGCAATTGGAGAATACAACCTAAGTTAAATAATCCGAGCTTGTGTGTTTAGTGCTTAGATCAACTTGTCTTTCTTTTCGTAATGCATCCATTGAATTAAATTTAGAGAGCTTGTTCTAGGTTGTTTAATGATAGAGATTAAATAAAGAGTCTGTTTTATTTAACAACAAAGTAAGGAAAGATTGGGATAACAGAGCTTATTGTTATCTACGGTTGATAATTTCAATGGTGTAATTGGATGATAATTCAACAATAATTCGCAAATCCATATCTTGTGGTGGAGAAGGTCCCTTACCCACGTTTCTCTCATTGAGTTTTCACTCAATAATTACTTCTGTTTTGTATTCTTTACTTGCATTCTTATTTCATTTAGTAAATCATTCAACAAAAATCCCCCCTGTTTAGTTTATTGTTGCTGGAAATAACAAATTCAATAGAATCAATCCTCGTGGGAACGATACTTACTTATCACTTTATTACTTGTGCGACTAGTATACTTGCTAGTTTCGAAGGCATCAAGTTTTTGGCGCCGTTTCCGGGGATTGATTTTCTAATCTATTTGTTATTTTGTTTTCATTGTTGATTCATATTTTCTTTGTTTTTCTTTTCTGATTGTTTGTGTTTAGACAACATGGCAGTAAACTTCTATCATTCAGTAGCGGATTTGAGCCACAAGTACCATGGAGAGTAAATGAGGTAAGCACTCCGAACATTGAACAACCACTTTCTGAGCTAACCTCTCTTGTGGAAAAACATGGCTGTAGGAGATATGCAAAAATCTTATGAATGTGGGATATATTCTACGATGGAGCATCCAATCGACATGTATCCAACTTTACAAGAAGAATATATGGAACAAGCCAATGCCATGGGTGGATTTCCAGGACAAACGAGGCAATGGTATGATCCTTTCTCTAGCACTTACAATGCTAGATGGGAAGATCAACGTAATTTCAGTTACTGGAATCATCAACCAATCACTCCAAATGTGATACCAAATCGGCCACAAGGTTTCAATCAACCTAGAGTGCAGCAACATTTTCAAATGCAACCACCCCATGGCCGACATCCAGCACCGAACCACTTCGTGCAAAACTCAGGTATGTCTCCCTCGAGATATTGTTTAATGCACGTTGCCACACTAACACAATGCAATTCCAGCAGGAAACTGGGGCAAATTATCCAAAACTGGGCAATCAAATAGGACAATTGGCTACTCAGCATGGAAAATTCGAATGGCCCAGGCTCAGAAGACTTATCTTGTCAAACGGTGATCAATCCAAGAGAGAATTCTTGTGCGATAACTTTGCAAAATGGAGAGCAATTAGATGTCCTACCAAAGAAATCACAAACTGATGAGGAGATACACCACTTCACCATGACAAAAACACGACTTCTCAGGTAAATCCTATAACTCCATTCTTCATATGTTTCTCCTCCACTTTTTCCTAGTAGATGTTGCAAAATACGAAGGAGGAACAGACAAGAAATCCTGGAAACTTTTCGCAAGATCGAGGTAACATACCAATATTCTGGATGCTAATCACGCAAGTGCCTCGTTACTGGCAAATTCTCAAGGAGTTATGCACCAACAAGAGAAATTTAAAAGGGAATGAGAAAGTAAGTGTGGGGGAAAATGTTTCATCTGTATTGCAAAGAAAAATTCCTCCAATGTGCAAAGATCCAGGTACGTTCACCATGCCATGCACCATTGGTAAAACCAAGTTTGAAAGAGTTATGTTAGATTTAGAAGCATCTATTAACATCATACCATATTATATTTATGCTTCTTTAAATCTTAGACCTTTTGCGGAAATTGGTATTACCATTCAAATTGCTGATCATTTTAATGCATATACCAAAAGAGTTGTGGAAGATGTGCTTGTGCAGGTGAATCAATTGGTTTTCCCAGCAGACTCTGTTGTTCTTGACATAGAGGATGAGACGTCTCCTAATCCAACACCGATTCTTTTAGGGAGACCATTCTCGAAAACTGCTAGAATCAAGATTGATGTTCATGATGGCACTTTCACCATGGAGTTTGATGCCAAAGTGATCCGTTTCAATATTTTCGAGGCAATGAGGTACCCCAGTGACTTGCATTCTGTTTTTGCAGTTGATATTATGTTCGTTGTCACAACAATGATTTTGAGTTAACTCGCAAGGATGGATTGGAAATGGCTATTAGTGAGCACCTAGGGACAGAAAATTCTAAAGAACCAAGAAGGTTGATACAAGTGTCCAAAGAAATGGAGGAAGCTATGGCATGCTTAGATGAGACTATAGCTATAATCACAAACAGGTATGATGTTTCGTACATTGAATTGCCTTTATCTAATGAGAAACTTCTTCCTTATGTGATGAAAGCCAATACCTTGGAGCTTAAGCTACTTCCAGATTATTTGAGGCATGTGTTTTTGGGTGACAAAGATCCTTTGCTAGTTACAATAGAAATGGGCCTTGCACCACTACAAGAAGAGAAACGCGTCCGAGTACGTAGAGTTCACAAAACAGCTACTAAGTGGACGATTGCCAACATCCAAGGCCCAACCATATGCATGCACCATTTCTTGTTCAAAGAAGGATCCAAGCCCACTAGAGAAGCACAGCGGAGATTGGATCCTCCCATGATGGAACCAATGTCTGGCTGAGGACGTAAAACCAAGCGCTTATTGGGAGGCAACCCAATGTTTTTGAAAAATAAAAAAAAAGAAGAAAAGAAAAATAAAATGAGGTAATAATGATCGATTTTTGTGTCTCAAGGAGATTCCTTTCGTAGGCCATCAAATTGATCATGTTTTATCTCTCTTTGCCATCTGTCTTATTTGTTTTTATATTTTTTACTTGTTTTTTGACTTTTGTTTGCTATTGTGTTGTTATCTCTTTTATGTGTCTTTAGTTTCGTTTCTGCTCTTTTCTTTTCCTTTCTTTTGTTCAATTTGATTACTCTGTGCTTTGAGCTCATTTGTGCAGCATCTTGTGGAAACATCCAAACGGAAGTTGAAGTCATTCGCCAAAGGTTTGAAACGTGCATATCTTGGAGAAAAACAAACCTGATCGCATTATCGGTAATATCTCTTCTTTTCTCCTCTTCAATGGATGCCGATATCTTTTTGTCGAACCTTCGTAAATACTTTCCTTCACTTCCTCAAAATGCTGTGTTTAAAATTTATAAAGTACGGATGACTAGACTTTGGGCATTGATGCACTTAAATGTGCCTGCTGATATCCGATGGCTTATCGAAGCCAAGGTGAGATTGTCCGGTGAGCCTGACATTAATCTCGCAAAATACATGCCTGGTCTAGGAAAGAGCTACTACGCCAAGAGGCGAAGAGTGAAAAGGTTACAAGTATGTATAAATGTGCTAGATGGAATTGTAACCAGACTTGTCGTTCATTAGGTTTTGCGTCCAGGAATAGAGAAGATAAACTTTCATTTATTAAGAATGGTGTGAGTAATGAGTCGCTGGATAATGTTTTGTTAACTCTCGAGTCACATTCTTGTGGACTTGTTCAGCGTGAATTACTTAATCTATGGACACAATTTCGTGATGAATTGCAATGTTATAGTCTAGGGAATCTGACGAAAAACGACCCTGTTTGCCAGTTTATAAGAAAATTGGATGGGAAGCAAATCCCCGACTCATAGAAGGCGTTTCAGCCGTTACTGGACGTAAAACCAGAGGAAGATGTGAGCCACAATCACAACTACTTTTATATTTGAATGTGTGTTGTTGTTGTAGAATTTTTTTTCTTGTTTCGTTTGATCTGATTATCAATGTTGTTTTTGTGTTGTTGTTGTTTGTTGATTTTGTTTGTTTTAATTTCAAGTTTTCTTTTTGACAAACCATATGACTACCCTATGGCATAAGTACACTTGGGAGACAAGTGTGGAGGTTTTGTCAACCTCCACCGAAAGTGTATCTCTATTTTTTATGCTTCACGTGGGAGACAAGTGTGGGAGTTTTGTCAACCCCCGCCGAAAGTGTATCTACATTTTTCATGCTTCACGTGGGAGACAAGTGTGTAGGTTTTGTCAAACCTCGCCGAAAGCATATCTCATTTTTTCAAATTTTGGGACGATAAATCTGCATCGAGCAACCCCCACCGAAATTATGTCCCCATGTGTATATATCCATTTTGCATATTCTCAAATGTCATTTTATAACCTGTCTTGCACTTGAATCGCATAATCCCTAACGTACATCATTGTCTTGCACAAGTTTAGAGCACTTTTAGAAATGGAGAAAACACCAATTCGGCGATTCCAAAATATATGCATATTTTGTGGATCGCAATTTGGTAAAGATGGAGAGTTTACCACAGCAGCTCTTGATCTTGGTAGGACATTGGCTGCGAGGGGTATTAATTTGATTTATGGAGGGGGAGTCTTGGGTTAATGGGGTGTGTGTCGACAGCTGCATCCCTAGGAGGGAGTAAAGTTCTCGGCATTATCCCTAAACCATTAGCTGTACGAGATATCGTAGGCAACACAATCGGGGAAGAGTTACAGGTCTCTAGTATGCATGAGCGTATTGCACATATGGTTGTTAAGTCCGATGCATTTATAGCTTTGCCGGGTGGTTATGGTACATTAGAGGATATATTTCAAATCACCTCTTGGGCACAGCTAAACATCCATCGGAAAACCATTGGTTTGTTAAATGTTAATAATTTTTTTGATGGTTTGTTGTCCTTTCTTGATCAAGCTGTAGAAAAAAATTTCATCTCACCGTCAGCAAGGCAAATGCTGGTTACAGCTTCAACTGCAGAAGAGTTAATTGACAAACTACAAGAATTTGTCTATTCACCTAATCCAACAATGGCTCGGATAAATTGGTTTGGAGAAGGCAACAAAAGGCGTCAACTGGATTTAACCCTCCATCTGTAATCTCTATTTGCTGGTTTGCTTCGTTTTTGTTTGCTTTCTTTTTAGTGTGTTTATTTGAGATTTTCATGTCGTTTCTTTTGAGCTTTTTCAGGTTATTTCTTTCGTCCCAGGTAATATTTTCTAATCTCGGTTTTTAGAGTGGTGGCTTAAAAAGTTCAAGTTCTCTTGAAACGCATTCTTGATCTCTTCAATCCATAATGGCTGAATAAGGAGGCTAACTTCTAAACTTTGTAGACCCATTCTAACTAACTTGTTTTTGTTTGCTGACTTGCTGAACTTTGTTATTTTATGAGTGAGTTTAGTTTTGCGTATTTAGAGTTGTTATGTGTTTTTATCTTTATCAGTTTTGATTTAAAAAAAAAAACAATTGTGGAAAAACCTGAGAATGGCAGAAGATGGGGTTTCTTTACCCTTGAAACGCATTCTCTCGAAATAAATCTGTAGTTTGTTTATTTCATGTTGTTTGAAGTGTTTCTTTCATAATAAGGGTATATCTGTCTCTTATACACATCTAGATGTGTATAAGAGACAGGGGCTACTGGTCCTAAGGATTGTTGAAATATACAATCTTGACTCAGGTGTAACAACGCCACGTACCTCTTTCCTTGTATTTTGTGGGTCGATGATAAGATAATGATTGAATTAAGAATAACTCTTGGAAAATGATAAATGATGCATGGATCTTTGTGCTTGAAATGTTAATTAGTTTTTGCTTTACTTTTGATTCCTTGCACAAAATTGAGCACCGAGCCATTATCACTGAGTTATTTGTTTACTTAGAGAAAGTTTATGTAATTTAAGTGTTTCTCCAGATTTCAATGAATTCTAGAACTTGTTTGATTGTCACTCGAGGCGAAATCCTAGACTGTGCAACATTAGGGAAATGATTTAGGCCATCTTTGGACCGTTTGAGCCTTAAGAGCCAACCTTGATTAAAATTGATCCCTAGTTACCCCTTTGAGCCTCTGTAAACCTTTTTCTTTGTTAACTCACTAAAAGATTTCCTAACCTTCATTGAATTTGTTCCAAACAGTTTATCCCTTACCTATGAGCATGTAAATCATTCGCAATTACATTTTGAGTTATGTTCTGGTTTTGGGAAGTTAGAGGAGGTTGGATTGTGCCATGAGCAATGCAAGTGAGTTTTATTATGTTTGTAAAAAAAAAAAACAAAGAAAAAAAAAATCTGTACTTATCTTCCACGTACTTAAACATTGAGGACAATGTTTTGTTTAAGTGTGGGGGAGTGGAATTGCAGTTAAAAAAAAAAAGAAAAGAAAAAGAAAAGAAAAAGAGTTCTATACCTTTGGGTGTTCTTAAAAAGAATGAAACAACAAAGTGTGGGGTGTAGTTTCTGGGGCTTTCTAACAAACAAAAAAACAAGAAAAAACAGGAAAAAAGAAAAAAAAAAAGGAGTTCGAGTGTTCTGATAAGTTTGGTGGAGAGTCATTTGATGAATAAAGAATAATTTTTTATGTCTGGGCTTGAGCTCTACATAGTCTTGATTGATTTATGTGTTTGTGGGTGATTTGAGCCAAATTATTATCCTTTATCATACCTTCATCTAAGCCAAACGTTACAAGCTTAAATAAAGCCCTACTTGATCCTTGGTGTTGTGCATGTCTACATTAGTGGAGAGTGACTTGAAAAGCAGGCCTATGGAGTTCATTTATCTACACATCTTTAATATTAAATATGATTCATTTTTATGCATAAACTCATCCGGGTTACAAGTGATTAGGTGAGAATGGCTCTACACACACACACTTGAGGAATTGAAGTGAAGCGAAACTAATCTTTGAGATACAATTCTTGATCAAGTGCATTATTTTGAAGTTTTCCTTGGGTTATAATTAAGTACAATCTTTGAGGCCTATTTGCAAGTTGAAGCATTGTTGTGTTTTAATTTTTCTTTGATTCTGTTTCGGTTTAGTTTTGTTTCGTATCATTTTTAGTTGCTCGAGGACTAGCAAAGTCTAAGTGTGGAGGAATTTGATAAGTGTCTATTTAAATATCATTTTCATATCAATTCGTCCATGTTTCTTTGCTATATTCCTTGGTATTTTTATGTTTTTGTGTGGTTTTGATATTTGTAGGAGTTTTGGAGCAACTTGCACAAAAATAGAGTAAAACCCTTCATTTTCACCGCTGCTGAGAAATGGGGAAGAGAACACAGCGCAAAATCACAGCACAAACGAGTCATTGATCTTCTCGGATTTAATTGTATTGATATACAATGAACCCGATGACATGTTATATACCGTTGGAAAGCTCTCGAAGTCTATTTTCTGGAGAAATTTACTGTTTATAAATCCATTCAGTGTACCAAAAGTTGTAATCAAAACAGTGTAAGAAGTGTAGAAATGTAATTCCACACATCACTGTAGCATGTACAATACGGGACACTGTAGCACGTTACTGTAGCAGAGTATTTAAAACACATTTTAGGGTTTTATTTCATAACTTGAAGAGGGGAGAACGTGGTGGAGGCTGCAGCTCTGGAATTCTTTCATCTCTTGGAGTTCTTGAAGGAGAAAGGAAGCTTGGAAAGAGGAAGAACTACAATCCAAAGAGAATTACATCCAATTTGCTAAGTTTTTCCCTTCCCTTTCATTTTCTGGAATGTCTCCATGTTGTATTGTATTTACCACGTTCTTAAACATGTGTAACTGAATCTGAATTGGTGGAGGGTGATTTCAAAGCCCCTGATATGGTTTTTGTAAGTTGATTGTGTAAGGAATTGTTATCCAATTCTCTAATTGAAGTTGCTTTTATTCTTCCATATTTAATGCTTATGATTGCTTGCTGATTGTATTTGAGTGGCCAACTGAATATAATCTTGTTGTGATTTATTGCTATACTAGAAATCTTGATCCGTAATTGTCTTGAATTTCTAATCATTAGTAGCAAAATTGTGATCAGAGATTGCAATTGAAGAATATAACCTAAGTTAAATAATCCGAGCTTGTGTGTTTATTGCTTAGATCAACCTGTCTTTCTTTTCATCATTCATCCATTGAATTAAATTTAGAGAGCTTGTTCTAGGTTGTTTAATGGATAGAGATTAAATAAAGAGCTTGTTTTATTTAACAACAAAGTAAGGAAAGATTGGGTTAATAGAGCTTGTTATTATATACGGTTGATAACTTCAATGCTGTAATTAGATGACAATTCTACAATTAATTCGCAAAATCCATATCTTGTGGTAAAGAAGGATTCCTTAACCAGCTTTCTCCCATTGATTTTTCATTCAAATTTACTTTCTGTTTTGTTATTCTTTACTTGCATTCTTATTTCATTTAGTAAATCATTCAACAAAAATCCCCCCTGTTTAGTTTATTGTTGCTGGAAATAACAAATTCAATTAGAATCAATCTTCGTGGGAACGATATCTTACTTATCACTTTATTACTTGTGCGACTAGTATACTTGCTAGTTTCGAACGCATCACTTTGTGTCTATAGAAACTTTTTTATTTGAAAATATATATTTGTTTAAATTGAAAATGATAGAAATTTAACTATTAAATCCTGAGTTTATATATATAGTGGATGAGATACATTTCTCTTTAATATGTTCCATGCTGCATTTCAGATCTTATCCAACTATTCTTTCTAAGGGTTCCAGAAATTCTTATTCCTTAAGCAACTGTTAGTTTATTACATTTCCTTAGCTTTATTTTTTAAATATTCCCAGAATTGCTTTAATGCTTTTTTGTTCTGCTAATGCCTCTGAATAATGCTTGAACCATGTTGATATAGCGATATTTACATGCATAATTTTTTATACTTTTGATTGCTGTGATGTTTGAAATTTCATTGACCAATAGAGTATGCCTACTTTTATATTGTATTTTTCATTTGCAAATATTCTTCTGCACCATTGTTCTTATTTTGATATTTGCCAAGCAGCTCAAGAAGGAAGGAGAAATGAATATGAACGACATAAATGTGAGGCCATGAGTCAACAACAGAGAATGGTGAGAGTTATGTCTTGCAATTGTTTTGTTATGAGAAGAAGAAGAAGAAGAAAAATAAAAATAAAAATAAAAATAAAAACCTCAGTTCCATACAGTGAAATTAGAGATCCAAATTTTAGCATGGAAATTCTCAAAGGTGACACCACTAAGGCAGAGTAGAGGAAGCCTTTTCTACCAAAAAAACTTAATCAAACCTAAGTCTTTACTTTGCATGGCATGCCAATTCAGTGTCACTTCTTCTCGTCCAATAGATGCAGCTACAGAAATTTGTACAGTTCCCAATCATTCATTCTTGTCTTGCAGGTTCTTCAAAGGAAGTCCGAGGAGGCAGCAATGGGAGGAGTTTTACGGGATATTTGCTGAAAATGGGAGGAGTTCTACTGATGATTTTGCTGAGAATACGGAAGGAGTTATGTTGGTTTAGCTAGTTAAATATAAAATATTTGCTCTTGGTTGCTAAAATTTGTCATGCGAACTTTAAATCTAATTTGGTTAGCTATCATTTGTTGTTGCTTTTGGATTTGAATTAGAATCATAGTTTGTTGTTGATAATTACTAATGGTTTAGCTTATATATTGGCAATGATATACTTGATCCATAGAACTTGTTCTCTATATTGTTATGTGGATGTCATTAGTATAAAGTGTTTTGGACTCAATTAGATGTGCACTTTAATTTTTAGTTCATATTAAATTTGTAAATGAAATTTAGATACAAGAATGCATAAATTAAATAAAAAAAATCATAGTTCTACATAACTAAATTTAAATATTATGACAAAAAAATCAATCATAAATTCTGTCACAAACAACATAATTTATACATAATAAATTAAACATTAATTTTTGCGCCAAAATTTTCTGCCAAAATTAAATTGGAATCTAGAAAAAAAAATCAATTTTCCCACCAAAATATTCAAATTTAAAAAAGTTGATTTCCCGTAAAAAAATTTGAAGAAATTAATTAAAAAATAAATTTGCTCGAGTGATAGACTTATGACATGCAAAAACTATCACAAATCTAATAACGTATTTTTTTCTATCATTAATTAGTGACAGTGACATAGATGACTGATAGATTTCTATCATCCACCCCCGTTTATGATTGTTTATTCCCGTCATCTATTCTCATTGTTCTTGTAGTGGAGCGATTGCTGAATATCAAAGTACATAGCTTCATTTGATGTTTTAGATTTGGCTATTCCAAATAATTATGCTGTTTGTGGGCTAGCTTATCATGGATCCTACCAAGTGAAGCTAAGAATAATCAAGTTAAAGCTTATTAATTTTTCATCCTAGCATCTTAATTATGCCATAAGTTTCTCATATTTGGTCATATCGATTTAATTAAAGTGACAAAGATAATTACTCGAGAAAATACGTAGTAGCTACTTAGTCATTGATGAACTTCTTATGATCATCATTTTGTACAGAATGTGATGCAATATTATATCACAATCAAACATCAACCTATATGACTTATACTAAATATATTCCAGAAATGTTTATCGAAATAATAAAATTATTGGTTAGCTAAGGATAAAATATATTAAATTATAAACACGTTACCATTCAACTTACATAAAGAATACGACATATTATAGATGATTTCATTATGGTCCAATAATTTGTCATACGAAATAATGATATCATATATCAATATGGTTGGTCATACAATGATTCTTAAAGTTTTTGAATAAGCATCTGTCATGCTTTATTGGTAAATAATAATGGAAAAAAAGACCTCTCGGTGATTTCAAAGACTTAAAATTTGTAACATTTCTCAATGTACGACTAATATGAGTGTCATGATAAACAAAAAAGGTTAACAGTACTATATATTCATGTAGATAACGATTAGTACCATGAAATTAGACAAGCTTGTCAGGTGAGAATGTATGGTAGCTCTCCATTAGAGCTACATGTTTATACATGGAAGGTGTCTCCAAGCTAAATTTGCATAGTTAAAGGCCAAAAGCATGAAATTATAGAATAAACTAATAGGACAAGAACTTCAATGAGTTAGCGCTGTCGATATTCGATGCAAAACCTTAATTAAATCCAAAAATTACTCTCATTGGAGCCTTGCCTTGTATTCAAAAATAAATATTTTATCAATTCTTTCTACATATATATAAGAATGAATAAAGATTCTAAAACAAAGGGATCATTAGCTTTAGATAGACAAGCAAAAAGTAATGATGGCAGGATTGTTTGACAAGCAAGCCAAGATTTACTTGGATGCAAGGCCTACTTATCCAAGCGAATGGTTTTCGATGCTCGCAAAACATACCACTCACCACTCTTTGGCTTGGGATGCTGGCACTGGAAATGGGCAAGCTGCTCTTGGTGTTAGTCTTCTCTCCCACTCTCTCTTACTGAAATTACCACATGACACAATACATGCCATGATGCCCATAATTCCCCTTGGTAGGCAAATTGAATACACAATCACCACATCCCTAAAATCAATAGGATACATATCAATGAGCATAATATGCCATGATCCCCAAGATCCAACAAGGATCCATATCATTCTTCTCACATCAGCAAACCAAACCTTACTTAATTAGCAATTATCAACTTAACTAAGGTTAAATGATGGTTATATGCCACTCTCACCACTAATTGGCACCAAGTTATCACATTCTCTATAAACACTCTAAACAAGGGAAGTTGTGTGCATAAGTCTGTCAACTCAGCTAAATAACTACTTTCAAGCTAAAATACACTTTAAACACTACTAACTTAGGTATTGGTATGGCAACATTGACCAACCTCATCGACATACTTTCCAACAACAGTTTCTTTGCTTTGCAGAAAGCTATTGTTGTTGTTCATAATTGCAAGATAGGAAGGCCTAAACTAGCTTAATTATTCAAATTTGTAAGAAATTTAGGGTGACAAAAGTACAAACAATTGTTTAATAATTTCCCCCTTTCTCAAAGCAAACAATATAATCAAATTAGGTGAGCAAATCAATAGATTTCGTTCACGATGGCTTTAGGTTAATATTTAATCTCATCAATTGCGCATAGATAGTTAAATAATTGCATTCTATTAGGACAATACCACATGGACTGCCATATATCCTAGTCTATCTATGTGACATTGATGTGTTGGCATTTTGAGATAAACAAGTCTTGCAATATTTTATTTTTCTTTCCTGTTTTTAACTGATTCAGTTATGTGTAACTCAACTGGATATTATTTCCAGGTTTTAGATTTACATTAAAAAAGTAATGATTTTATCTCACTTTAGGAATGGATTTGTATTGTGTTTATTTACTCAATATCCTAACATGATTTAGCTTTCCTATATTTATAAGATTTGCAGGATAATGACAAATAGGAAAGATCTTGAAGAATCCTTGCATAATATGGAAAGTTTGCTGGACAAGTTATATATATCTAGAAGTCTTTTTCTTTATGTTTGGTAACATTTTTTTGAACAAGCTATATGAGTTTATTTTGAGTAGCGATAAGTATTTTTCATTTATCATATCTGTTAT
>SNVD02000261.1:0-12957 GCA_013180625.2 Boswellia sacra
TTTGCGAGGAATTTATTATCGCAAAAGGTCACATTTCGCGACGAATCAATTTTTCGTCGCAAAATATCCAATATTGTCAAGTGTGCAGTAAATTAGAATGGCTTTTCGCGAGGAATTTTTTGTCGCAAAATGTGACTTTTTGCGAGAAAATTTTTCTCACGAAAAGTCACATTTTACGAGAAAATTTTCCTCGCAAAAAGTCACATTTTGCGAGGAATCACTTTTTTTTCGCAAAACGTCCATTATTGCCACGTGTGCATGATAAAATAAAATGGATTTTCGCAAGGATTTTTTTGTCGCAAAAAATATACCTTTTGCGACAAAAAATTCCTCGCTAAAGGTAGCATTTTGCGAGAAATCACGTTTTTGTCGCAAAATATCCGGTATTGCCACGTGTACATGGTAAATTAAAAAGTCTATTTGCGATGAATTTTCTGTCGCAAAAAATTGACTTTTTGCGACAAAAAATTTCTCACAAAAGGTCGCATTTTGCGAGGAATCACGTTTTTGTCTCAAAATGTCCCGTATTACCACGTGCGCATGGTAAATTAAAATGGTTTTTCGCGAGAAATTTTTTGTCCCAAAAAATAGATTTTTTGCGAGGAAATTTTCCTCGCAAAAGGTCGCATTTTTCGAGGAATTATTTTTTCGTCGTAAAATGTCAAGTATTGCCATATATGCATGGTAAATTAGAATGGCCTTTAGTGAGGAATTTTTTGTCGCAAAAGGTCTTTTTTTCGCGAGAAACATAATTTTGTCGCAAAAAATGTTCATGTTGCTATAAAATTTTTGTCACAAAATCCCGTCTTTGTGTAATACATTTTGCGACAAAAAGTTTGTCGTAATAGGTTTTATCTCGTCGCAAAAAATGCTTTCCTAATTAGTCACTCGAGTTTTTAGCGAGGAAATGAATATTCGTCGCTAAAGCTTTTATTTTGCGACGAAAAATTCCTCGCAAAATATCTTTTTTTTTTTTTGAAATGCTAACTTTTGTGACGAAATAATAATTTTGTCGCAAAAGGCCGCTTTTTGCGATGAATTTTATTTCGTCGCAAAAAATTTTGTCGCAAAAAACTGTTTTTCTTTTAGTGATCAGTAACAACTGGTTTTATTGCGGGATAGCTCATGATGTTCATATCGATCTATTATGCGCCTCTGCATCTAGGATTGGGTAGACCTCAAAATCGGAAGTGGAACGAAAGGTATGATCTAGAAATGTTGATATGTATGTTCCATAAAATAATAATAATAACCTTTTTTTTCTCAATTAATTCATTGTTTCTGATTCACCGACTCTTATCTCTTTTGAAAGGGATTAATAAAAAAGTAAGATATTAAGAAAAACTTAAACAGAATTTGCTATTCGTAGTTATTTTGAAGCTTTCCCAAATACTTCAAAAATATTCAAAGTTCAAAGCAGCCAAATGATATAACTAAGCTATTAGTGAAAAATTCCCAGATATAAGATGGGAACGATATAAGAAAATTCGACGCACAACATCTATGTCAGGCTTTTTGGTCTGAATCTATTCAAAACAATTCGCTTTATAGATGATTCTTTTAGAAGAAAGGGATTCTAACAGTGCCAATATTTCTAGTTACTTCGTTCTCTATTTCTATTTGAGAGAATACTTAGGAAAAGTATTTTTTCCCCCGAGCTAAAAAAAATAGAATATGAATATGTCGATGTCTCTAGTAAACCAAAGCTATCGTTTAATAGCTATTTTGCTTCAATCTACCCCTCTACAAAACAAAAATTCAAGATTTAGTTACAATCAGAAATAGCCTTTTCTATCTTTATCCATGGATCCTTTATTTATACTTATTAAGTTGGAAATATTGATCAAATTCAAAAAAATTATGTTTCGTAATTTCATAATCTAAATTTTCAATTTCTAATTGATAATTGGATACAAATCACGATAATGGATATTCTTCTTTGAATCTTTCATTTAGAGGTAAAGGATTCAAATGAAATCCTTTTAAGACATAAAGTTTTTGATAAGAATACGAATTAAACTGAATGACCCCTTAACTATGAAAGGGGTTGATAGAACGAATCACACTTTTACCACTAAACTATACCCGTTACAATACAGTTATTGTATATAAATAGGCTATTTGTTGAATAAGGGAATTTGACTCAATCATGATAGCGCAAAAATGAGAAATAATCATGAAATTTAAATTAGAGATTAGAACCTTGACGTGTTTGATAGGAGACCTAATGAAATTAGGAAAAGAGGATTTATTTCGCTTAAATACCTAAATTGAATAACTAAATAACAAGTTGCTTTGTTGAAGGAGTTGATAGGTGTCTATTTAGATATTATTTTTATATTAATTCGTCTATGTTTCTTTACTATATTCCTTGGTATTTTATGTTTTTGTGTGTTTTGATGTTTGTAGGAGTTTTAGAGGAACTAACACTAAGTTGGAGTAAAACCCTTCGTTTTCACCTCTACTAGTCAACCAACTTCTCGAATTTAATTGTATTGATTACAATGAACCAGATAATGTGATATATACCATTGGAAAGCTCTAGATGTCTATTTTCTATAGAAATTTACGGTTCATGAATCCATTTAGTGTACTAAAAGTTATGATCAAAATTGTATGAGAAGTGCATAATTGTAATTTTACAAATCACTATAGAATGTTATTATTCGGGGGCATAGTAGCAGGTTACTATAGTAGAGTATATAAACAATATTTAGGGTTTTATTTAGAACAAGCAGAAGGGGGAGAACGAGTTGGAGGCTGTCTCTCTTGATTTCTCTCATCTTTTGGAGTTCTCGAAGGAGAAAGAGGGGCTTGAAAAGAGGAATAACTGAAATCCTAAGGAGATTCATCTACGGAGGAGATTTTCAAGGGATTTGCTAAGTGTTTCCTTTCCTTTTCATTCTTTAGAATGTCCCTATATTGTATTGTATTTAGGACGTGTTTGAACATGTGTAACTAAATCTGATTTGGTTGAGGGTGATTTCAAAGCCCTAGATATTGTTTTTGTGAGTTAATTGTTCAAGAAATTGTTTTCCAATTCCCTATTGAAGTTGCTTGTATTTTCCATTATTGAATGCTTATGATTGATTACTGATTTTATTTGGGTGGCCAACTAAATAGAATCTGGTTGTTGTCTATTTCTAGCATAGAAATCTTGACCCGTAATTGTCTTGAATTTCTAATTGTTAGTAGTAAAATTTTGATCGAAGGTTGCAATTGAAAAATACAACCTAAGTTAAATAATCCGAACCTATGTAGTTATTGCTTAGAGTAACCTATCTTTCTTATCGTAATGCTTCCATTGAATTAAATTTAGAGAGTTTGTTCTAGGTCATTGAGTGGATAGAGATCAAATGAAGAGCTTATTTTATTTAACGACAAAGTAAGGAAAGATTAGGTTAACAGAACTTGTTGTTATCTACGGTTGTTAATTTCAAAGTCATAATTGGATGACAATTCTATGATTAATTCGCAAGTTCATATATTATGGTAGAGAATGATCCCTTAACCAAGTTTCTCTCGTTGATTATTTCTCACTCCATTTAACTTTGTGTTGTGTTATTCTTCATTTGCATTCATATTTTATTTAGTTAATCAATTAACAAAACCCCTCATTTATTATGTTGTTGCTATCGAATAACAAATTTAATGAGAAGCAATACTCGTGGAAACGATATCTTACTCATCACTTTGTTACATGTGCGACTAGTATACTTGTTAGTTTTGAACACATCAAGTTTTTGGTATCGTTACCGGGGATTGATTTTTTAATCGATTTTTTATTTTGTTTTTGCTATTGATTCTTGATTTTCATTTTTTGTTTGTTTGTGTTTAGGCTTTTATGTCCGAGGGTGAAATGGACCAACGACTTAAGTGAATTAAGGAGTTTCTCGAATCCTCAAATTTAAGACGAAGTCGGTCAATTTCAACTCCACCTTTGGAATTTGACCTTGCACGGCATACTTCCCTTCTATCTTCCTACAATTCAATCAAATCTGAATCGAAAGTAATGGCGATGCAAAACAATCAGCCTGTTAAGGAGTTAGCAGCTCCAATTTTTTATCAACAACCGTTTTGCATAAACACCAACGTTGAGGTAGATTTTGAACTTAAATCTGGACTAATTCATCTCTTGCCTACATTTCATGGTTTTGCAGGAGAGGATCATAACAAACACCTCAAAGAATTTCATGTGGTATGATCGAGTATAAAGCCAATTGGCTTTTTTGAGGAGCAAATAACATTGAGAGCTTTTCCATTCTCATTAGCAGATTTGGCCAAGGAGTGGCTATACTATCTACCACCGGGTGCATCACCACTTGAAATGAGATAAGTAAATAATTTTTGGAGAAATACTTTCCCACCTCAAAAGCTACAAACATTAGAGAAGACATTTGTGGCATTCGGCAACACAATGGAGAATCACTTTATGAATATTGGGAGAGACTTAAAAGCTTATGTGCGAGTTGTCCACTCCACTAAATTAATGATGGACTCCTTATTCAATATTTCTATGAGCTCCTACTAATGGATAAGAGTATGATTGATGCTGCTAGTGGTGGAGCACTAGTTAATAAAACATCGAAAGCTGTAATGGTGACATGGCAGCGAACTCCCAACAATTCAGTAGCCGATTTGAGCCATCACTACCAAAGAAAGTAAATGAGGTAAGTACTTCGAACATTGGAAAACAACTTTCTTAGCTTACCTCTCTTGTAAAAAAATGGTTGTAGGAAATATGCAACAATCTTATACATGTGGGATATGTTCTACCACGGAGCATCCAACCGACATGTATCCAACCTTGCAAGAAGGTGAGATGGAGCAAGCCAATGCCATGGGTGGATTTCAAGGACAACCAAGGCAAAGGTATGGCCCTCTCTCTAATAGTTAGAATGCCAGAGGGAGAGATCACCCCAATTTTAGTTATGGGAATCGCCAACCAATCGCCCCAAATGCTGTACCAAACCGGCCACCAGGTTTCAATCAACCAAGAGTGCAGCAACCATTTCAAACGTAACCACCACCAATACCACAACCAGCTCCACAAAACTCAAGTATGTCTCTCCAGGACATTGTTAAAGCACTTGCCCCTAACACAATGCAATTTCAGCAGGAAAGTAGGGCAGTTATCCAAAACCTGGAAAATCAAATGGGCCAATTGGCTACTAACATAAAGAAATTCAAGGGTCAAGGCTTAGGAGAATTACCTTCTCAAACAGCGATCAATACAAGAGAGAATGCTAGCACAGTAACTTTGAGAAGTGGAAAGCAATTAGAGGTCCTACCAAAAAAGTCATAATCTAATAAAGAGGATGACACCACTTCCACCATGAATAAAACATCATCTTCTAAGGTAAATCTTAAAACTCCTATTCCTTCTTATGTTACTCCTTCATCTTTTCATAGCAGATTTGCAAAATCAAAGAAGGAGGAACAAGAACAGGAAATCTTGGAGACTTTTCGCAAGATCGAGGTAAATATACCACTTTCGGATGCTATCAAGCAAGTACCTCATTATGCAAAATTTCTCAAGGAGTTATGCACCAACAAGAGAAAGTTAAAAGGAAGTGAGAATGTAAGTGTGGGGGAAAATGTTTTAGTTATACTACAAAGAAAAATTCCTCCAAAGTGCAAAGATCCAAGTACATTTACTGTTTCATGCACTATTGGTAATACCCAGTTTGAAAGAGCTATATTAGATTTAGGGGCATCTATTAATATCATGCCATATTCTATTTATGCTTCTTTGAATCTTGCACCCTTTGAGAAAACTAGTATTATCATTTAGCTTGCTGATTGTTCTAATACATATCCCAAGGGAGTCGTGGAAGATGTGCTTGTGCATATAAATCAATTGGTTTTCCCAACAGACTTCTATGTTCTTGAAATGGAGGATGAGACATCTCCCAATCCAACACCGATTATTTTAGGGAGACTGTTTTTGAAAACTACCCGAACCAACATTGATGTTCATATGATGGCACTCTTACCATGGAGTTTGATGGCGAGGTGATCCGTTTCAATATTTTTGAGGCAATGAGGTACCCTAGTGACTTGCATTATGTTTTTGCAGTTGTGTTATTGATTTTTTGGCACAACAACTTTTTGAGTTAACTCGCAAGGATGGATTGGAAGTGGCCATCAGTGAGCACATAGGGACAGAAAATTCCAAAGAACCAGGAAGGTTGATACAAGTGTTTAAAGAAGTGGAGGAAGTTGTGGCAAGCTTATATGAGATTATATCTATAACTACAAATAGGTATGATGGTTGGTCCATTGAATTGCCTTTATCTAATGAGAAAGTTCTTCCTTTTGTGATGAAAGCCCCTACCTTGGAGCTTAAGCCTCTCCCAGATCATTTGAAGCATGTATTCTTGGGTGAGAATGATACTTTGCCAGTCATAATAGCAAAGGACCTTGCACCACTACAAGAAGAGAAACTCATACGAGTGCTTAGAGATCACAAAACAGCTATTGGGTGGACAATAGCTGATATTAAAGGTATTAGCCCAACCATGTGCACACACTATATCGTGTTAGAAGAAGGATCCAAGCCCACTAGAGAAGCACAACGGAGGTTGAATCCTCCCATGATGGAAGTTGTCAAGAAAGAGATCATCAAACTGTTAGATGTGGATGTGATTTATCTAATTTCAGATAGCAAGTGGGTGAGTCCAGTCCAAGTTGTTCCTAAGAAATCTGGTGTTATAGTGGTTTAGAATGATTATATTGAGCTAGTTCCCATTCATATCCAAACCGAGTGGTGAGTTTGTATTGATTATCGGAAGCTCGATTCAGCAACTCGCAAGGATCACTTTCCCTTGTCATTCATTGATCAAATGCTTGAGAGGTTAGCAGGTCATTCTCACTATTGTTTTCTTGATGGCTACTTAGGATATATTCAGATTGTCATTGCCCCGAAGGACCAAGAGAAAAGTACATTCACATGCCCATTTGGTACATTTGCCTATTGACACATGCCATTCGATCTTTGCAATGCCCCTGCCACTTTCCAAAGGTGTATGGTAAGTATTTTTTCTGATTATGTCAAGAACATCATTGAGGTATTTATCAATGAACTTAGTGCTTTTGGTGATTCTTTTCATAAATGCCTTGACAACCTTACCTTGATACTTCAAAGATGTATAGAAACTAACCCTGTTCTGAATTAGAAAAAATGTCACTTTATGGTAGATCAGGGTATAGTCTTGGGACATGTTATTTCTGCTAAGGGTATAGAAGTTGATAAATCTAAGATAGACCTCATATGTTCCTTAGTAGCCTCACAAGTGTGTGGGATATTCGTTCTTTTCTTGGTCATGCAGGTTTCTATCGTAGGTTCATAAGAGATTTTTTGAAGATAGCATTGCCCTTATGTAGATTGCTATAGAATGATATGACCTTTGAATTTGATGAGAAATGTAAAAAGCATTTGAGAAACTAAAGGGACTCTTGACTTCAACTCCAGTGATCCAATCTCAAAATTGGGATCTTCCACATGCCATTTACTATGCATCTCGAACTTTAATTAATGCTCAGCTTAATTATTCTACCACTGAGAAAGAGTTGCTAGTGGTTATTGTTAGCCCTAAGGCTACATGATAATTTTGATGATAACAACACACATTGATTAATTGAGATTTACTAACATGTTTATTTATGTGCAAGAGTAAGATCATTGAAATAATTTTAAAATCAAGAAGAGGCTTATTAAAATGAAGTGTTGAAGCTAAGGAGAAGACTACATGTTAAAGGCACTAAAGTTTAAGAACAAGGATTGACTCAAGGAATGTGACACATGAACAATGTTCAATCAATTGGTCATATATATCTCTACAAATATCTAAATGATGTGATTCTTGAGCATTTGGAAAGCTTACTCAATTTATAACATTTCATATGTTTTAATGAAATTCAAATTTCAAGTGCAAGGTTGTCCAAATTATCATGCAAGTTGAAAGACAAATGGAAGCAGCTGACATGAGCACCGAATACTCCTTTGGACATATCTTGAGCTAGAAAAATCAAAATGACTTGATTCTTATGGCATTTGAAAGATGACTTAATGAAGAACATTTCAGATGTTTTGAAAAAAATTCAAATTTCAAATAGAAGGCCGGCATAATTGACATGCAATTCGGTGGACTGACACAGAGAAGAAAAATCAACTCACATGAGCACCGAATAGTGTTTTGGCCATATCTTAAGATAGAGATATCCAAATTCTTTGAATCTTAATTTTTTGGAAAGCTTATTCAAATATGAAGATCTTTTATGTTTTGAAGAAATTCAAATTTCAAACGAAAGACTGACAGAATTGTCATTCAAGTCGGTGGACTGACACATGGAGGAAAAATCAAGTCATATGAGCACCGAATGGTGTTTTGGCTATATCTTGAGCTACAGATATCCAAATGACTTGATTCTTGATGCGTTGGAAAGCTTATTCAAATTTGCATATCTTTTATGTTTTACAGATGTTCAAATTTCAAACGGAACATTGACAAAAATGACAGACAAGATTACAGTTTTTATGGTGGGCAGAAAATTTGGAGTTGGTGTCTTCATTTGATTAAGTTCATCCCATTTACCTATAAAAGGAACCCTTCTCCCACGCATGCATTCAGCAAGACAAGAGCAAGAGAAGCATCTATCAAGCAAAAAAAAAAAAAAAGAGAAATATCAAGTCTAGAGAGCTTTTATATTCTTTATCTACTCTTTGAAGAGAGTTGTACTTTTGTTGTAAAAATTTTCTTTGTTCTTGTATTGTGGTGAGAGTGAGATCTTCTTGTAAAGGATAAAAGTTATCCTGAAAGAAATCTTTCCTTGGTGAGGTTGTTCATCAAGAAGAACTCTTGGTGTGGTGTTATCAAGAGTTGAAGGAAAAAAGTCTTGGTGAAGTTGTTCATCAAGCAAGTTGTAAAGTATTCTACAACTTAGTGGAAAGCCTAGCTTGTGGAGGAGCTAGGAGCCCGTGGACGTAGGCAAGGTTTGCCGAACCACGTAAATTGAGTTTGCACTCTCTCTATCCCATTCCTCTTTACATTTACTTGCACTTGTGATTGTTCATCATTATTATTCTTTTGATTGCATCTTTGATAAATTCTAATTTCATCTTCTTCACCTTTATTTTCAAAGAAAGAGTGAACTAATTTTGATCTTTCAAGAAAAGTTTTCTAAATCCGTTTTGATAAATAAAAACCCAATTCACCCCCCCCTCTTGGGTTGCCATACCTGGGTCAACAAGTGGTATCAGAGTAAGATTGCTTAATTTTTTAAATCTTAATCGATTTTTGAGCTATGGCAACTTTTAAGTCAACTTCATATGTTGAGGGACTTTCTATCTCTAGACCTCCATTTTTTAATGGAAGTGATTACTATTATTGGAAAAATAGAATGAGTATTTTCTTGAAATCTTTTGATTATGATTTGTGGTCTATTGTTTTGTAAGGAACTTTTGTTCCTACCAAAATTGAAAATGGGGAATGCATGCTTAAAGAACCTAAAGAGTTTAGTGAAGATGATAAAAAGAAATTGAGTTTGAATGCTAAAGCTCTGAATGTGTTGTATTGTGCTCTAGATAGAAATGAGTTTAATAGAATATCTACTTGTTCTACGGCATAAGAAATATGGCACACATTTGAAGTAACTCATGAAAGGAAATAGTTCAAGTTAAAGAATCCAAAATTAGTTATGCTTTAGTATAGTATGAGGCTTTTTAGATGAAATCGGATTGAATACAATTTCTGGAAATGTTTTACTTAGATTTACGAAAATTATTAATTAGTTTGAAAATTCTCTCGGTAAATTCTTATTTCTAAATGTGAAATGATAAGAAAGAGTCTTAGTGTTCTACCAAAATCTTGGGAAGCCAAAGGTGTGGGAGATAAAAATTGGTGACGTTGGCAATTCAAGACGCCAAAAGGGACTCTCACCAAACTACCATAGGAAGCACTTATGGGTTCTCTCATTTACTCATGAAATCATCTGAAGGAGACTGAAGAAGAAAATTTGCGATGTGGGCAAAACATGTGCTTTCATGGCTTATAAGGAAAATGAGATAAGTATTCTCAAAACAAAACAGGAATCCTAAGCGTTTCCCTATGTGAATTACTTGAAGCATTCCAAATTTTACATGTGCAAGTTGATAAACAAAATTCAAAAATCAATGCTTTCAAAAAGAAGTCAAAAATCATGTTATCTCAATTAGAAGAGTTAGTGAAAATAAATGAAGCTTTAAAAAATGAAAATGAAATTTTAAAGAAAAAAGATTTTGAAAGTTTGGAAAATCAAATACATTTATTAACAACTAAAAATGAGATTTTAAAACAAAAGGATTTTGATAAATTAGATAAAGAAAATTTTCTTTTGAAAAAGGAAAATAATGATTTAAGAAAAAAACATTTGTTGATAGTTTTACAAAAAAGCACAAATAAAATTTTGAAATTTCTATGGTTACAAAAAAAAAAACCAAAGTTGTGTTTTTGATAAAAGAGGTTTAGGATATAAAACTCATAAAAATCAAAAGTATTTTAAAAATTATTTTGCTCATGCATCTTCTAGGAATAATCCTAATCATTTATGTACTTATTATGGAAGAAAAGGACACAAAGTGCATTCTTGCTACATTAAGAGAAATCCTAATTTGAAACAAATATGGGTTCTAAAAAGTACCATAACTAAACCCCAAGGACCCAAGAACTTTTGGGTACCAAAAAGTTACTCCTTGAATGTTGATTGTAGAGACAAAGGAGTGACAAACACAAATGGTACTTAGATAGTGGATGCTCAAGGCATATGACCGGAGATGCCTCCAAATTTTCAAGTTTAATCATGAAGAAAGGAGGATATGTGACCTTCGGTGATAATGCCAAAGGAAGGGTAATCGAACATGGTGATATTGGTAACCCTTTTTCACTTATTATTGAAAATATTTTGCTTGTTAATGGTTTGAAACATGATTTGATTAGTATTAGTTAATTTTATGATAAGGGATATTTCGTTACTTTTGAGCATAATAGATGTGTGATTAAGGATGTTAGTAACAATAAGACATTATTTGTTGGTAATAGATGTGGTAATATTTATACAATTGATATTGATGTTAATAATCATGTAGAAAAATATTTCATTGTTAATCATGATGCTTGGTTATGGCATGGAAGGCTAGGTCATGCTAGCATGGACACAATTTCAAAAATTTCTAAAAATGAATTAGTTGATGGTCTTCCAAAAATAAAATTTGAAAAGGATAAGATTTGTGATGCTTGTCAATTTGAAAAAGAATTGAGAACTTTTTTTAAACAAAAGAAATTTATTTTCACAAATAAACCTCTACAATTACTTCATTTGGATTTATTTGGACCATCAAGAACTCAAAGCCTTGGTGAAAAGTATTATGTTTTTGTTATTGTGGATGATTATTCAAGATTCACTTGGGTATTATTCTTGAAAACTAAAAATGAGGCCATACAAGCTTTTTCAAAATTTGCAAAAAGAGTCCAAAATCAAAAAGGGTATTCTATTGTGTCAATTAGGAGTGATCATGGTGGTGAAGTAGACAATGTTGCATTTGAAAATCTTTGTGATGAAAATGGTTTTGAGCATAATTTTTCCTCACCTAAAACTCCACAACAAAATGGTGTTGTTGAAAGGAAAAATAGGACTATCCAAGAAATGGCTAGGACCATGTTACTTGAAAATAATTTGCCAAAATATTTTTGGGCCAAAGCCGTTAATACCGCATGCTTTATAATCAATAGAGTCCATATTAGAGCTTTAATAAAGAAAACTCCTTATGAACTTTGGAAAGGAAGAAAACCCAACATTGGATTTTTTAAAAGTTTTTGGATGTAAATGTTTTATTTTAAACACTAAGGATAACCTTGGAAAATTTGATGCAAAAGCCGATGTTGGAATTTTTGTTTGCTACTCCAACCATAGTAAAGCATATAGAGTTTTTAACAAAAAAACTCTTACTATTGAAGAATCTATGCATGTTGAATTTGATGAAACTAATGTTATTTCTTCAAAGAATTTAGATGATGATATTGTTGAGATAGAAGGGCAAATCAAGGAATCAAGGCTTGATGAAAAGAGTCAAGATGATTTACAACTTCAACAAGAAAAGCTTGAGAAAGTAAATGATTCTTCCCAAGAATTACCAAAGGAATTGAGGTATGCAAAAGCTCACCCTAAAGATCTTATTATTGGTGAACCATCACAAGTTATGAGAACTAGATCTTCTTTTAGAAACTTTTGTAATCATTTTGCATTTGTCTCTCAATTTGAACCAAAATCTTTTAAAGAAGCCGAAAATGACAAAAGTTGGATTTTGGCTATGCAAGAAGAATTGAATCAATTTGAAAGAAATCAAGTTTGGGAATTGGTCCCTAGACCCAAAAATCATTCTATTATAGGCACTAAATGGATTTTTAGAAATAAAGTAGATGAAAATGGCACCATTATTAGAAACAAAGCTAGACTTGTTGCTCAAGGATACAATCACGAAGAAGGTATTGATTATGAGGAAACCTTTGCACCGGTTGCTAGATTAGAATCCATTAGAATGTTGTGTGCATGTGCATGTTATAAAAATTTTACATTATACCAAATGGATGTCAAAAGTGCATTTTTAAATGGTTACATTATGGAGGAAGTATATGTAGAGCAACCTCTTGGTTTTCAAAATCATGATTTTCCAAACCATGTTTTCAAACTCAAAAAGGAACTTTATGGCTTGAAACAAGCACCAAGAGCATGGTATGATAGATTGAGCAAATTTCTCATTGATAATGGTTTCGAAATGAAAAAAGTTGATGCTACTCTTTTTGTTAAAAACAAAAAATGATGATTTATCAATTGTTCAAATCTATGTTGATGATATTATATTTGGTGCTACTAATATTTCTATGTGTGAAGAATTTTTCAAGTGTATGCAACAAGAATTTG
>SNVD02000262.1:0-130442 GCA_013180625.2 Boswellia sacra
GGAATAATCAAATTAAACACAAGAAAAGAAAAGAAAAGACAAGAAAAGAAAAGAAAATAGAGACACATAAAAGAAATAAAAACACAAGAGCAAATGAAAGTCAAAAACAAGCAACAAAGCAAATAAGACAAATGGCAAAGAGAGATAAAACCTGATCAATTATAATAGCCTATGAGAGGAATCTCCTCGAAACACAAAAATTGATCAATACTACCTTCTTTTCTTTGTCTCTTTGTATTTATATTTCAAAAACATTGGGTTGCCTCCCAATAAGCGCTTGGTTTAACGTCCTCAGCCTGACGTTATCTATCCTCACCCATCAAGATAAGTTGGCTCGTAGAGAGGTACCTCATCGATGTCCTGCATCACTGAATTCTCATAGTAAGGCTTCAACCTGTGCCCATTCACCTTGAATACTTTATCCGTTTTTTAGCTCTTGATTTCCACTGCACCATGGGGAAAAACATTAGTAATAACAAAAGGTCCAACCCATCGAGATCGTAATTTACCTGGACATAACTTGAGGCGAGAATGAAATAAAAGAACTTTCTGTCCCACTTCAAAATTCTTCCTGGAGATCATTTTATCATGAAATGCCTTAGTTCTCTCCTTGTAAATTCTGGAATTCTCATAGGCATCATTTCTAAGTTCTTCCAATTCTTGCAGTTGAGCTTTCCTTTGTTCTCCAGCAGCATCCATCTCCATGTTACAAAGCTTTACTGCCCACCATGCTTTATGTTCGAGCTCCACTGGAAGGTGGCATGGCTTACCGTAGACTAACCTGTACGGAGACATACCAATAGGTGTCTTGTAAGCAGTCTGGTATGCCCAAAGTACATCATTCAATCGTAGGCTCCAATCTTTTCGGTTCGGATTCACTGTCTTCTCGAGAATGGACTTGACTTCTCGATTTGAAAAACCCCTTCCCAAAAACCCCCTTTTTTGTGAAAACCACTAACTTTTTGTTGATGATAGGCATTAGACCCCACATTGTGAGTGGATGTTGTATTTCTTGAGCAAGGCTTCAAATGATTTGTTACAGAAGTGTGTCCCTCTGTCACTAATCATGGCTCTTGGTGTTCCAATCTCGCAAAAATGTTAGATTTCACAAAATCTACAACAACTTTAGAATCATTAGTTCTCGTAGCTCTTGCTTCCACCCATTTAGGAACATAATCCACAGCAAGTATAATGTAAACATTACCAAAAGAATGAAGTAAAAGGACCCATGAAATCAATACCCACCCCAAACATCAAAAAATCTCAACAACAATATAGGGGTTTGTGGCATTTGATTTTTGGTACTTAAATTCCCTGTCCCCTTTACAACGATCACAGGCTTTGCAAATATATAAGTGCATCTTTGAACAATGATGGCCAGTAGAATCGCACATCAAGAAGATTTCAACCGGGCTGGTTCTTTTTGGTCCAAAGTGACCGCCACATGCATAAGAATGACAGAAGGTCAAAATTGAATTAAATTCAGATTCAGAAACACACCTTCTTATCACTTGATCAGAACAATGCTTTCATAAGTATGGATCATCCCATATGTAATATTTGGCAATGTTTTTAATCTTGTCTCTTTGAGCTCGAGTCCAGTCATGTGGTAGCTTCTTGGTAACTAAGTAATTAACAATATCTGCATACCAAAGGGCTGCTACATGTAGAGACAGCAATTGTTCATCCGGAAAACTTTCTTGTAATGGCAGTACATCCTCGTCATGGACAATGCGACTGAGATGGTCTGCAACTAAGTTTTCACTTCCCTTCTTATCTATGATCTCCAAGTCAAATTCCTGTAAAAGGAGTATCCACCTGATAAGCCTTGGTTTTGCATCTTTCTTTGTGAGCAAGTACCTCAAAGCTGCATGATCAGAATCAACGGTTACTTTAGTACCAATCACAATAAGCTCGAAACTTTTCTAAAGCAAATAACCGCTGCACTCTTTCCTCAGTGGTAGAATACACCCAAATTAAGATTGAGCATCATTTAAAGTCCGAGGATGCGTAAATACAATGGCATGTGGACTCTGCCTTTCTTTGAACCCAAAACGGCACCCACAGCATAATCACTACGCTCACACATGATCTCTAATGGATGATTCCAATTTGGAGGATGGATTATTGGAGCTGTGAAGTCAAGGTTTCCATTCAGTTTCTCAAATGCCTCTTTGCATTTCCTCATCAAATTCACAGCCTACATCATTCTGTCAATAATCCGCCTAGAGGAATCTATCTTCCAGAAAATCTTTGCAATGAATCGACGTAGTAAACCTGCATGACCAGAAACGAACAATATCCCGCACACTTGTGGGAAGGGGTAAGGAAACATATAAGATCTATCGTTGGATTTATCACTTCTATAGCCTTAAGCAGAAATACATTCCCAAAACTATACACTGATCTACCATAAAATGACATTTCTCCCAATTCAGAACAAGGTTAGTTTCTATACATCTTTGAAGTATAAGGGTAAGGTTGTCAAGGCATTTATCAAAAGAATCACCAAAAACACTAAAGTCATCCATAAATACCTCAATAATGTTCTCAACATAATCAGAGAACATACTTACCATACACCTTTGGAAAGTGGCAGGGGCATTGCAAAGACCGAATGGCATGCGTCGATAGGCAAATGTACCGAATGGGCATGTGAATGTAGTTTTCTCTTGATCCTCAGGGGCAATGACAATCTAATTATATCCTGAATAGCCATCAAGAAAACAATAATGAGAATGACCTGCTAATCTCTCCAGCATTTGATCAATGAATGGCAAAGGAAAGTGATCCTTGCGAGTTGCAGAATTGAGCTTGCGATAATCAATACAAACTCGCCACCCGGTTTGGATACGAGTGGGAACTAGCTCATTATTGTCATTCTTAACCACCGTAACACCAGATTTCTTTGAAACGACTTGGACTGGACTTACCCACTTGCTATCCGAAATTAGATAAATCACACCCACATCTAACAATTTCAGGATTTCTTTCTTGACAACTTCCATCATTGGAGGATTCAACCTCCGCTGTGCTTCTCGAATGGGCTTGGATCCTTCTTCTAATAAGATACGGTGCATGCATATGGCTGGGCTAATACCTTTGATGTCAGCAATTGTCCACCCAATGGCTGTTTTGTGATCTCGAAGCACTCGAATGAGTTTTTCTTCTTGTAATGGTGTAAGGCCCTTGGCTATTATGACTGGCAAAGTATCCTTCTCACCCAAGAATACATACTTCAAATGTTCTGGAAGAGGCTTATGCTCCAAGGTAGGGGCTTTCATCACAGAAGGAAGAATTTTCTCATTAGATAAAGGCAATTCACTGTACGCAACATTCAACCTGTTTGGTGGTGATAGTTAATAGTCGCTCCAACTTGCCACGCTTCCGTCCACTTCTTAGACCAACATGTATCAACTTTTCCTGGTTCTTTGGAAACTTTCTTCCTTATGTGTTTCACTAATGGCTACTTCCAATTCATCTTTGCAGAGTTCATTTCAAAAATTGTTGTGTCAAAAAATCATGACATCAAAACTGCAAAAACAGAATGCAAGTCACTATGATAGGGTACCCTCATTGCCTCAAAAATATTAAAACGGATCACCTCGCCATCAAATTCCATGGTGAGAGTGCCATCATGAACATCAATCTTAGTTCGGGCAGTTTTCAAGAATGGTCTCCCCAAAAGAATCGTTGTTGGATTGAGAGATGTCTCATCCTCCATTTCAAGAACATAAAAGTCTGCTGGAAATACCAATTGATTCACCTGCACAAGCACATCTTCCACAACTCCCTTAGGATATGCATTAGAACGATCAGCAAGTTAAATTACAATACCAGTTTTCGCAAGAGGTCCAAGATTCAAAGAAGCATAAATAGAATATGGCATGACATTAATAGATGCTCCTAACTCTAACATAGCTCTTTCAAACTTGGTATTACCAATGGTGCATGGAATGGTGAACGTACCTGGATCTTTGCATTTCGGGGGAATTTTTCTTTGCAATACAGCTGAAACATTTTCCCCCACACTTACCTTCTCATTTCCTTTCAACTTCCTCTTGTTGGTGCATAACTCTTTCAGAAATTTTGCATCACGAGGCACTTGCTTGATAGCATCCAGAAGTGGTATGTTTACCTCGATCTTGCGAAAAGTTTCTAGGATTTCTTTTTCTTGTTCCTCCTTCCTTGATTTTGCAAATCTGCTAGGAAAAGGTGGAGGAGTAACATATGAAGGAATATGGGTTTTAGGATTTACCTTAGAAGATGATGTTTTATTCATGGTGGGAGTGGTGTCATCCCCTTCATCAGTTTGTGATTTCTTTGGTGGAATCTCTAATTGCTTCCCACTTCTCAAAGTTAAAGCACTAGCATTCTCTCTTGGATTGATCACCGGCTGAGAAGGTAATTTTCCTGAGCTTTGACTCTCAAATTTGCTCATGTTAGTGGCTAATTGTCCTATTTGGCTTTCCAAGTTTTGGATACTTGCCCTAGTTTCCTGCTGAAATTGCATTGTGTTAGTGGCAAGTGCTTTAACAATATCCTCAAGAGACGTACCTGAATTTTGTGGAGCTGGTTGCGGTGCGGTGCTGGTTGTGGTGTTGGTGGTGGTTGTGCTTGAAATGGTTGCTGCACCCTTGGTTGATTGAAACCTGGTGGTCGATTTGGTATGGCATTTGGGACAATTGTTTGACGATTCGCATATCTTAAATTAGGGTGATCTCTCCATCCAGCATTGTAAGTATTGGAGAAAGTGTCATACCTTTGCCTTGGTTGTCCTGGAAATCCACCCATGGCATTGGCTTGTTCTGTATCTCCTTCTTGCAAAGTTGGACACATGTCAGTTGGCTGGTCCATGGCAGAACATACCCCACATGCATAAGATTGCTGCATATGTCCTACAGCCATTTTTTTAACAAGAGAGGTTAGTTCACAAAGTTGTTGTCAATATTGAAGTACTTACCTCATTTACTCTTTTTGGTAGTTGTGGCTCAAATTGATTGTCTGAATTTTGGGAGTTCACTGCCAGTCACTAATCAAACGTCTTGCAACTCGGTTTTTATTAAATAGTGCTACAACCACTAGCAGCATCAATGATACTCCTTTCCATTGGGTTAAGAGACCCTCATAGAAATATTGAATTAGGAGTCCATCACTAAATTGGTGGTTTGGACAGCTAGCACATAACCTCTTAAATCTCTCCCAATATTCATGAAGTGATTCTCCATTGTGTTGTCGAATGCCACTAAAATCTATTCTAATATTTGTAACTTTCGAGGCTGGAAAGTATTTCTCCAAAAAGAGTTTACTAATCTCATTCCAAGTGGTAATTGTACCTGGTGGTAGATAGTATAGCCAATCTTTTGCCGAATCTGCTAATGAGAATGTGAAGGCTCTCAATTTAATTTGCTCTTCAGAAACACGGGTGGCTTATACTTGAGCATACCACATGAAATTCTTTGAGGTGTTTGTTCGGATCTCTCCTGCAAAACCCCTTGAACTGTAGGTAAGAGAGAATCAGTCCAGATGAAGTTTTCAAATCTATCTCAGGAATTGGTGCTTATTGCATAGCGGTTGTGATCAATAATTGGAGCAAACCGACTAACTCCTTAAGAGTTCGATCGTTTTCATCGCCCATTGCTTCTGATTCAGATTTTATTAAACTGCAAGAAGATGGTAGGGAAGTATGTCGTGCAAGGTCAATTCTGGAGGTGGAGTTAAAATTGACCGATTTAGCCTTAAATTCGAGGATTGGAGAAACTCCTTAATTCTCTTAAGTCGTTGATCCGCTTCTCCTTCGGACATAAAAGCCTAAACACAAACAATCAGGAAATAACAATCAAGAATCAGTAGTAAAAACAGAATAACAAATTGATTAGAAAATCAACCCCCGGCAACGGCGCCAAAAACTTGATGCGTTCGAAACTAGCAAGTATACTAGTCGCAGAAGTAATAAAGTGATGAGTGAGATATCGTTCCCACGAGGATTGATTCTAATTAAATTTGTTATTTTTCAGCAACAATAAACTAAATGTGGGGGGTTTTGTTGAATGATTAATTAAACTGAATACGAAGGCAAATAAAGAATAACACAACACAATATTAAATGAATTGAAAATTCAATGAGAGACACTTGGTTAAGGGTTCTTTCTCTGCCACAAGATATGAATTTTTGAATTAACATAGAATTGTAATCCAATTACAGCATTGAAGTTATCAACCGTAGATAACAACAAGCTCTGTTATCCCAATCTTTCCTTACTTTGGTGTTAAATAAAACAAGCTCTTTATTTAATCTCTATCCATTAAACAACCTAGAACAAGCTCTCTGAGTTTAAATCAATGGAAGCATTACGATGAGAAAGATAGGTTGATCTAAGCAATAATCACACAAGTTCGGATTATTTAACCTAGGTTGTATTTTCCAATTGCAATCTCTGATCACAATTTTGCTACTAATGATTGGAAATTCATGACAATTACGGATCAAGAGTTCTAATCTAGCAATAGACAACAACAGATTATATTCAGTTGGCCATTCCAAATACAATCAGTAAGCAATCATAAGCATTAGATATGGGAAAATACAAGCAACTTCAATTAGAGAATTGGATAACAATTTCTTACCCAATCAACTCAAAAAATCCATATCAAGGGCTTTGAAATCACCCTCAACCAATTCAGATTTAGTTACACATATTCAATCAGAATAACAAACACAATACAGAGAAATTCCAGAATTGAAAAGGAAAGAAAGAACTTAGCAAATTCTTTGAAAATCTTCTTTGTAGATGAATCTTCTTGGAATTGTAGTTCCTCCTCTTTCAAAATCTTCTTTCTCCTTCAAGAACTCTAAGGGATGAGAGAAATCCAGAAATGCAGCCTCCTCCCACGTTTTCCCTCCTCAAGTTATCAAAATAAAACCCTAAAATGTGTTTAAATACTCTGCTACAGTAACCTGCTACAGTGTCCCGTATTATAATGCTACAGTGATTTGTGGAATTACGTTTCTATACTTCTCACACTGTTTTGATTACAACTTTTGGTACACTGAATGGATTTATAAACCGTAAATTTCTCCAGAAAAAAGACTTCGAGAGCTTTCCAACGGTATATAACATGTCGTCGGGTTCATTGTATATCAATACAATTAAATCCGAGAAGATCACTGACTAGAAGAGGTGAAAATGAAGGGTTTTACTCCATTTTTGTGCAAGTTGCTCCAAAACTCCTACAAACATCAAAACCACACAAAAACATAAAAATACCAAGGAATATAGCAAAGAAACATGGACGAATTGATATAAAAGTAATACATAAATAGACACCTATCATTGACCTTGCACGACATACTTCCCTCCCATCTTCTTGCAGTTCAATCAAATCTGAATCGGAAGCAATGGCGATGGAAAACGATCAGACTCTTAAGGAGTTAGCGGCTCCAATTATTGATCAACAACCGCTATGCATAAGCACCAATTCTGAGATAAATTTTGAACTTAAATCTGGACTGATTCATCTCTTGCCTACATTTCATGGTTTTGCAGGAGATGATCCGAACAAACACCTCAAAGAATTTCATGTGGTATGCTCAAGTATGAAGCCAACCGGCGTTTTTGAAGAGCAAATTAAATTGAGAGCTTTCCCATTCTCATTAGCAGATTCGACAAAAGATTGGCTATACTATCTACCACCAGGTACCATTACCACATGGAATGAGATGAGTAAACTCTTTTTGGAGAAATACTTTCCAGCCTCAAAAGTTACAAATATTAGAAAAGATATTAGTAGCATTCGACAACACAATGGAGAATCACTTCACGAATATTGGGAGAGATTTAAAAGGTTATGTGCTAGCTGTCCAAACCATCAAATTAGTGATGGACTCCTAATTCAATATTTCTATCAGGGTCTCTTACCAATGGAAAGGAGTATCATTGATGCTGCTAGTGGTGGAGCACTAGTTAATAAAACACCGAACGTTGCAAGACGTTTGATTAGTGACATGGCAGCGAACTCCCAACAATTCAGCAGTCAATTTGAGCCACAACTACCAAAAAGAGTAAATGAGGTAAGTACTTCAACATTGAACATCAACTTTCTGAACTTACCTCTCTTGTAAAAAAAATGGCTGTAGGACATATGCAGCAATCTTATGCATGTGGGGTATGTTCTGCCATGGATCATCCAACCGACATGTGTCCAACTTTGCAAGAAGGAGATACAGAACAAGCCAATGCCATGGGTGGATTTCCAGGACAACCAAGGCAAAGGTATGACCCTTTCTCCAATACTTACAATGCTGGATGGAGAGATCACCCTAATTTAAGATATGCGAATCGTCAACCAATTTCCCCAAATGCCATACCAAATCGACCACCAGGTTTCAATCAACCAAGGGTGCAGCAAACATTTCAAGCACAACCACAACTAGCACCACAACCAGCTCCACAAAATTCAGGTATGTCTCTCCAGGATATTGTTAAAGCACTTGCCACTAACACAATGCAATTTTAGCAGGAAACTAGGGCAAGTATCCAAAACCTGGAAAATCAAATGGGACAATTGGCACTAACATGAGCAAATTTGAGAGTCAAAGCTCAGGAAAATTACCTTCTCAGCCGGTGATCAATCCAAGAGAGAATGCTAGTGTCTGTAACTTTGAGAAGTGGGAAGCAATTAGAGATTCCACCAAGAAATCACAAACTGATGAAGGGGAGACACCACTCCCACCATGAATAAAACATCATCTTCTAAGGTTAAACCTAAAACCCATATTCCTTCATATGTTACCCTCCACTTTTCCATCAGATTTGCAAAATCAAGGAAGAGGAGGAACAAGAACAAGAAATCTTGGGAAAACTTTTCGCCAAGATCGAGGTAAACATACCATTTTGATGGTATCAAGCAAGTGCCTCGTTCTGCAAAAATTCTCAAAGGTTATGCACCAACAAGAGGAAGTGAAAGAAATGAGAAAGTAAGTGTGGGGAAAATGTTTCAGATGTATTGCAAAAAAAAATTCCTCCGAAATGCAAAGATCCAGGTACGTTCACCATTCCATGCACCATTGGTAATACCAAGTTTGAAAGAGCTATGTTAGATTTAGGAGCATCTATTAATGTCATGCCATATTCTATTTATGCTTCTTGGAATCTTGGACCCCTTGCGGAAACTGGTATTGTAATTCAACTTGCTGATCGTTCTAATGCATATCCAAAGGGAGTTGTGGAAGATGTGCTTGTGCAGGTAAATCAATTGGTTTTCCAGCAGACTTCTATGTTCTGGAAATGGAGGATGAGACATCTCCCAATCCAACACCGATTCTTTTGGGGAGGCCATTCTTGAAAACTGCCCGAACGAAGATTGATGTTCATGATGGCACTCTCACCATGGAGTTTGATGGCGAGGTGATTCGTTTCAATATTTTTAAGGCAATGAGGTACCCTAGTGACTTGCATTCTGTTTTTGCAGTTGATGTTATTGATTCTTTGGCACAACAACTTTTTGAGTTAACTCGCAAGGATGCATTGGAAGTAGCCATTAGTGAGCACATTGGGGCAGAAAATTCCAGAGAATCGAGGAAGTTGATACAAGTGTATAAAGAAGTGGAGGAAGCTGTGGCAAGCTTGGATGAGACTATAGCTATCACCACAAACAGGTATGATGTTTCGTACATTGAATTGCCTTTATCTAATGAGAAACTTCTACCTTCCGTGATGAAAGCACCTGCCTTGGAGCTTAAGCCTCTTCCAGATCATTTGAAGCATGTATTCCTAGGTGAGAAAGATACTTTGCCAGTCATAATAGCAAAGGGTCTTGCACCATTACAAGAAGAGAAACTCATCCGAGTGCTCCGAGATCACAAAACGGCCATTGGGTGGACAGTCGCTGACATCAAAGGTATTAGTCCAGCCGTATGCATGCACCGCATCTTGTTAGAAGAGGGATCCAAGCCCACTAGAGAAGCACAGCGGAGGTTGAATCCTCCCATGATGGAAGTTGTCAAGAAAGAAATCCTGAAATTGTTAGATGTGGGTGTGATTTATCCAATTTCGGACAGCAAGTGGGTGAGTCCAGTCCAAGTTGTTCCGAAGAAATCTGGTGTTACGGTGGTTAAGAATGACAATAATGAGCTAGTTCCCACTCGTATCCAAACCGGGTGGCGAGTTTGTATTGATTATCGAAAGCTCAATTCTGCAACTCGCAAGGATCACTTTCCTTTGCCATTCATTGATCAAATGCTGGAGAGATTAGCAGGTCATTCTCATTATTGTTTTCTTGATGGCTATTCAGGATATAATCAGATTGTCATTGCCCCTGAGGATCAAGAGAAAACTACATTCACATGCCCATTCGGTACATTTGCCTATCGACGCATGCCATTCGGTCTTTGCAATGCCCCTGCCACTTTCCAAAGGTGTATGGTAAGTATTTTCTCTGATTATGTTGAGAACATTATTGAGGTATTTATGGATGACTTTAGTGTTTTTGGTGATTCTTTTGATAAATGCCTTGACAACCTTACCCTTATACTTCAAAGATGTATAGAAACTAACCTTGTTCTGAATTGGGAGAAATGTCATTTTATGGTAGATCAGGGTATAGTTTTGGGACATGTTATTTCTGCTAAGGGTATAGAGGTTGATAAATCCAAGATAGATCTTATATGTTCCTTACCACCTCCCACAAGTGTGCGGGATATTCGTTCGTTTCTTGGTCATGCAGGTTTTTATCGTAGATTCATCAAAGATTTCTCGAAGATAGCATTGCCCCTATGCAGATTATTACAGAATGATGTGGCCTTTGAATTTGATGAGAAATGCAAAGAGGCATTTGAGAAACTGAAGGAACTCTTGACTTCGGCTCCAGTAATCCAATCTCCGAATTGGAATCATCCATTCGAGATCATGTGCGATGCAAGTGACTACGCTGTGGGTGCCGTTTTGGGTCAACGAATTGGCAAAATTCCACATGCCATTTACTATGCATCTCGGACTTTAAATGATGCTCAACTTAATTATTCTACCACTGAGAAAGAGCTGCTAGCGGTTATTTTTGCTTTAGAAAAGTTTCGATCTTATTTGATTGGTACTAAAGTAACCGTTTATTCTGATCATGCAGCTTTGAGGTACTTGCTCACAAAGAAAGATGCTAAACCAAGGCTTATCAGGTGGATACTCCTTTTACAGGAATTTGACTTGGAAATCAAAGACAAGAAGGGAAGTGAAAACTTAGTTGCAGACCATCTCAGTCGCATTGTCCATGATAAGAATGCACTGCCATTACAAGAAAGTTTTCCAGATGAACAATTGTTGTCTCTAAATGTAGTAGCCCCTTGGTATGCAGATATTGTCAACTACTTAGTTACCAAAAAGCTACCACATGACTTGACTCGAGCTCAAAGAGACAAGATCAAGAACATTGCCAAGTATTACATATGGGATGATCCGTACTTATGGAAGCATTGTTCTGACCAAGTGATAAGAAGGTGCATTTCTGAATCTGAATTTAATTCAATTTTAACCTTCTGTCATTCTTATGCATGTGGAGGTCATTTCGGACCAAAAAGAACAGCCCTTAAAGTTCTTGATTGTGGATTCTACTGGCCATCATTGTTCAAAGATGCATATCTGTTCTGCAAAGCTTGTGACCGTTGTCAAAGGACAGGTAATTTAAGTGCCAAAAATCAAATGCCACAAACCCCTATACTTATTGTCGAGATTTTTGATGTGTGGGGTATTGATTTCATGGGTCCTTTTCCTTCATCTTTTGGTAATATTTACATTATACTTGCTGTGGATTATGTTTCTAAATGGGTGGAAGCAAAAGCTACGAGAACTAATGATTCTAAAGTTGTTGTAGATTTTGTGAAATCTAACATTTTTGCGAGATTTGGAACACCAAGAGCCATGATAAGCGATAGAGGGACACACTTCTGCAACAGATCATTTGAAGCCTTGCTCAAAAAATACAACATCACTCACAAGGTGTCTACTGCCTATCATCCACAAACAAGTGGTCAAGTTGAAGTTTTAAATCGAGAAGTCAAGTCCATTCTCGAGAAGACAGTGAATCCGAACAGAAAAGATTGGAGCCTACGACTTAATGATGCACTTTGGGCATACCGAACTGCTTACAAGACACCTATTGGTATGTCTCCGTACAGGTTAGTCTATGGTAAGCCATGTCACCTTCCGTTAGAGCTCGAACACAAAGCATGGTGGGCAGTAAAGCTTTGTAACATGGAGATGGATGCTGCTGGAGAACAAAGGAAGCTTCAACTGCAAGAATTGGAAGAACTTAGAAATGATGCCATGATATTCCAGCATTTTATACAAGGATAGAACTAAGGAAGAAAAAAAAAAAAAAAAGAAAAAAAAAAAAAAAAAAAAACATTTCATGATAAAATGATCTCTAGGAAGAATTTTGAAGTGAGACAGAAAGTTCTTTTATTTCATTCTCGCCTCAAGTTATTTCCAGGTAAATTACGATCTCGATGGGTTGGACCTTTTGTTATTACTAATGTTTTTCCCCAATGGTGCAGTGGAAATCAAGAGCTTAAAAACGGATAAAGTATTCAAGGTGAATGGGCACAGGTTGAAGCCTTACTATGAGAATTCAGTGATGCACGACATCGATAAGGTACCTCTCTACGAGCCAACTTATCTTAATGGGTGAGGACAGATAACGTCAGGCTGAGGACGTTAAACTAAGCGCTTAGTGGGAGGCAACCCAATGTTTTTGAAATATAATAAAAAGAGACAAAGAAAAGAAGGTAGTATTGATCAATTTTTGTGTTTCGAGGAGATTCCTCTCATGGGCTATTATAATTGATCAGGTTTTATCTCTCTTTGCCATTTGTCTCATTTGCTTTGTTGTGTGTTTTTGACTTTCATTTGCTCTTGTGTTTTTATTTCTTTTATGTGGAATACATCTAAAGTTTTCTTCCTTGTATCTTGGTTCTATGTTCTTGTTTTAGATATTGATGTGTGTGTGGCGGGGTGTACATGATCAGTACTATGTCTATGCGATATTTCACACCATTCGACACATTGATGGCGAATAGGAAGGCAGCATTCAAACGGGAGTTGACGCCATTGTTCGAAGGTTTGAAACGTGCATATCTGGGAGAAGAACAAACTCAATCGCATTATCGGTAATATCTCTCCTTTTCTTCTCTTCAATGGATGCTGATATGTTTCTATCGAACCTTCATAAATATTTCCCTTCACTTCCTCAAAATGCTGTGTTTAAAATTTATAAAGTACGGATGACTAGACTTTTGGCGTTGATGCTCCTAAATGTGCCTGCTGATATCCGATGGCTTATCGAAGCCAAAGTGAGATTGTCCGGTGAACCGGACATTAATCTCGCAAAATACATGCCTGGTCTAGGAAAGAGCTACTACGCCAAGAGGCTAAGAGCGAAAAGGTTACAAGTATGTTATAAATGTGCTAGATGGAATTGTAACCAGACTTGTCGTTCATTAGGTTTTGCGTCCAGGAATAGAGAAGATAACCTTTCATTTATTAAGAATGGTTTGAGTAATGAGTCGCTGGATAATGTTTTGTTAACTCTCGAGTCACATTCGTGTGGACTTGTTCAGCGTGAATTGCTTAATCTATGGACACAATTTCGTGATGAATTGCAGTGTTATAGTCTAGGGAATCTGACTAAAAACGACCCTGTTTGCAGTTTATAAGAAAACTGGATGGGAAGCAAATCCCCGACTCATAGAAGGCGTTTCAGCCGTTACTGGACGTAAAACCAAAGGAAGATGTGAGTCACAATCACAACTACTTGTATATTTGAATGTGTGTTGTTGTCGTAGAATTTTTTTTCTTGTTTCGTTTGATCTGATTTTCAATGTTGTTTTTGTGTTCTTGTTGTTTGTTGATTTTGTTTGTTTTAATTTCAAGTTTTCTTTTTGACAAACCATATGACTACCCTATGGCATAAGTACACGTGGGAGATAAGTGTGGAGGTTTTCTCAACCTCCACCGAAAGTGTATCTCCATTTTTAATGCTGCACGTGGGAGACAAGTGTGGGGTTTTGTCAACCCCCGCCGAAAGTGTATCTCCATTTTCCATGCTTCACGTGGGAGACAAGTGTGTAGGTTTTGTCAAACCTCGCCGAAAGCATATCTCATTTTTTCAAATTTTGGGGCTATAAATCTGCATCGAGCAACTCCCACCGAAATTATGTCCCCATGTGTCAAATTTGAGAGTTTTACATGTGTATATATCCATGCTGCATATTTTGAAATGTCATTTTATAACCTGTCTTGCACTTGAATCACATAATACCTAACGCACATCATTATCTTGCACAAGTTTAGAGCACTTTTAGAAATGGAGAACACACCAATTCGGCGATTCCAAAATATATGCGTATTTTGTGGATCGCAATTTGGTAAAGATGGAGAGTTTACAACAACAGCTCTTGATCTTGGTAGGACATTAGCTGCGAGGGGTATTCATTTGATTTATGGAGGGGGTAGTCTTGGGTTAATGGGATGTGTGCCGACAGCTGCATCCCTGGGAGGGAGCAAAGTTCTCGGCATTATCCCTAAACCATTAGCTGTACGAGATATCGTAGGCAACACCATGGGGAAAGAGTTACAGGTTTCTAGTATGCATGAGCGTATTGCACATATGATCATTAAATCTGATGCATTTATAGCTTTGCCCGGTGGTTATGGTACATTAGAGGAGATATTTCAAATCACCTCTTGGGCACAGCTAAACATCCATCGGAAACCCATTGGTTTGTTAAATGTCAATAATTTTTTTTGATGGTTTGTTGTCTTTTCTTGATCAAGCAGTAGAAAAAAAACTTCATCTCACAGTCAGCGAGGCAAATCCTGGTTACAGCTTCAACTGCAGGGGAGTTAATTGACAAATTACAAGAATTCGTCTATTCGCCTAATTCAACAATGGCTCGGATAGATTGGTTTGGAGAAGGCAATAAGAGGCGTAAACTGGATTTAACGCTCCATCTATAATCTCTAGCTGCTGGTTTGTTTCATTTTCGTTTGCTTTCTCTTTATTGTGTTTATTTGAGTTTTTTTTTTATGTCATTTCTTTTGAGTCTTTTTCAGGTTATTTCTTTCGAGTCTTTTTCAGGTTATTTCTTTCGTCCCAGGTAATATTTTCTAATCTCGGTTTTTAGACTGGTGGCTTAAAAAGTTCAAGTTCTCTTGAAACGCATTCTGGATCTCTTCAATCCATAATGGCTAAATAAGGAGGCTAACTTCTAAACTTTTTAGACCCATTCTAACTAACTTGTTTTTGTTTGCTGACTTATTGAACTTTGTTATTTTATGAGTGAGTTTAGTTTTGCATAATTTAGAGTTGTTATGTATTTTTATCTTTATCAGTTTCGATTCAAAAAAAACAATTGTGGAAAAACCTGAGAATGGCCAACTATAGGGTTTTCTTAACTCTTGAAACGCGTTCTCTCTAAATAAATCTGTAGTTTATTTATTTCGTGTTGTTTGAAGTGTCTTGTTTCTTATTTTGTTCTTTCATAATAAAGGTATATAGGCTGGAAACCTTAAGTCTGCGGCTACTGGTCCTAAGGATTGTTGAAATATACAATCTTGACTCAGGTGTAACAACGCCACGTACCTCTTTTCTTGCATTTTGTGGGTCGATGATAAGATAATGATTGAATTAAGAATAACTCTTGGAAAATGATAAATGATGCATGGATCTGTGTGCTTGAAATGTTTATTGGTTTTCGCTTTGCTTTTGATTCCTTGCGCAACATTGAGCACTGAGCTATTATCACTGAGTTATTTGTTCACTTAGAGAAAGTTTATGTAATTTAAATGTTTCTTCAGATTTCAATGAATTCTAGAACTTGTTTGATGGTCACTCAAGGCGAAATCCTAGGCTGTGCAACATTGGGGAAATGATTTAGGCCTTCTTTGCACCGTTTGAGCCTTAATACCAACCTTGACAGAAATTGATCCCTAGTTACCCCTTTGAGCCTCTGTAAGCCTTTTTCTTTGTTAACTCACTAAAGATTTCCTAACCTCAAATGAATTTGTTCCAAACAGTTTATCCCTTACCTATGAGCATGTAGATCATTCACAATTAAATTTTGAGCTATGTTCTGGTTTTGGGAAGTTAGAGGAGGTTGGGATGTGTCATGAGCAATGCAAGTGAGTTCTATTATGTTTGTGAACAAAAAAAAAGAAAAAAAAGAAAAAAAAGCCAATCTGTTGTTATCATCCACGTACTTACACATTGAGGACAATGTGTTGTTTAAGTGTGGGGAGGGGAAGTGTAATAAAAAAAAGAAAAAAAGAAAAAAAAAGAAAAAAAAAGAACAAAAGAAGAAGAATAAGAGATCTATACCCTTAAGTGTTCTTAAAAAGAATGAAACAACAAAGTGTGGGGGTGTAGTTTTCTTTTGTTTTCTGCAAAAAAAAAAAAAAAGATTGAGTGTTCTAAATAAGTTTGGGGGAGTAACCTGGTGAATTGAAATGAAGTTGTGTTATAGGGTTGAGCTCTATATAGTCTTGAATGATTTATGTGTTTGTGGGTGATTTGAGCCAAATTATTATCCTTTATCATACCTTCACCCAAGCCAAACGTTACAAGCTTAATAAAGTCCTACTTGATCCTTGGTGTTGTGCATGTCTACATTAGTGGAGAGTGACTTGAAAAGCAGGCCTATGGAGTTCATTTATACACACATCTTCAATATTAAATATGATTCATTTTTATGCATAAACTCATCCGGGTTACAAGTGATTAGGTGAGAATGGCTCTACACACACACACTTGAGGAATTGAAATGAAGCGAAACTAATCTTTGAGATAAAATTCTTGATCAAGTGCATTATTTTGAAGTTTTCCTTGGGTTATAATTAAGTACAATCTTTGAGGCCTATTTGCAAGATGAAGCATTTGTGTGTTTTAATTTTTTGTTGATTCTGTTTCGGTTTAGTTTTATTTCACATTGTCATAGTTGCTCGAGGACTAGCAAAGTCTAAGTGTGGGGGAATTTGATAAGTGTCTATTTATATATCATTTTCATATCAATTCGTCCATGTTTCTTTGCTATATTCCTTGGTATTTTTATGTTTTTGTGTGGTTTTGATGTTTGTAGGAGTTTTGGAGCAACTTGCACAAAAATGGAGTAAAACCCTTCATTTTCACCTCTGCTAGTCAACCATCTTCTCGGATTTAATTGTATTGATATACAATGAACCCGATGACATATTATATACCGTTGGAAAGCTCTCGAAGTCTATTTTCTGGAGAAATTTACGGTTTATAAATCCATTCAGTGTACCAAAAGTTGTAATCAAAACAGTGTGAGAAGTATAGAAATGTAATTCCACAAATCACTGTAGCATGTATAATACGGGACACTGTAGCAGGTTACTGTAGCAGAGTATTTAAACACATTTTAGGGTTTTATTTTCATAACTTGAAGAGGGGAGAACGTGGAGGAGGCTGCATCTTTGGATTTCTCTCATCTCTTGGAGTTCTTGAAGGAGATTGAAGGCTTGGAAAGAGGAAGAACTACAAATCCTAAGAGATTTCATCAAATTTGCTAAGTTTTCCCTTTCCCTTCATTTTCTGGAATGTCTCCATATTGTATTATATTTGTATTCTGTCTGAATATGTGTAACTAAATCTGAATTGATTGAGGGTGATTTCAAAGCCCTTGATATGGTTTTTGTGAATTGATTGTGCAAGGAATTGTTATCCAATTCTCTAATTGAAGTTGCTTGTATTTTCCCATGTTTAATGCTTATGATTGCTTGCTGGATTGTATTTGGGTGGCCAACTGAATATAATCTGGATATTGTCTATTGCTAGACTAGAAATCTTGATCCGTAATTGTCTTGAATTTCTAATCATTAGTAGCAAAATTGTGATCAGAGATTGCAATTGGAGAATATAACCTAAGTTAAATAATCCGAGCTTGTGTGTTTATTGCTTAGATCAACCTGTCTTTCTTTTCATAATGCATCCATTGAATTAAATTTAGAGAGCTTGTTCTAGGTTGTTTAATGGATAGAGATTAAATAAAGAGCCTTGTTTTATTTAACAACAAAGTAAGGAAAGATTGGGATAACAGAGCTTGTTGTTATCTACGGTTGATAACTTTAATGCTGTAATTGGATGACAATTCTACGATTAATTCGCAAATCCATATCTTGTGGTAGAGAAGGATCCCTTAACCAGATTTCTCTCATTGATTTTTTACTCAAATTAACTTTCTGTTTTGTTATTCTTTATTTGCATTAATATTTCATCTAGTTAATCAATCAACAAAACCCCCCGTTTATTCTGTTTTCGCTTTCGAATAACAAATTCAATTAGAATCAATCCTCGTGGGAACGATATCTACTTATCACTTTATTAATTGTGCGACTAGTATACTTGCTAGTTTCGAACGCATCAGACATGATGTAGTCCAATCAATATCTCAACCAAAATCAAGGGAATTGCTATGAAATTGGGACTCATCTGAGGAATGATGGTCACAAGATGTGGATCTCCGAGACCATCTGGTGAGACCAATGGAAACTATGCAAGAAGGCAAAACTGAATGAGGCAAAGCCAGCCAAATGAATTCCTATCCATCATTCTGAGCAAAGGCGTGATGGAAGATAATGTCACTCTACCACCCCTGGTAAGAATACCCATAGTGGAAATCAGGAAGTTAAAGGAGTGGGCGAGATCAAATGCTGATGGTGTTTGGATAGTAGGAAGAACGAGGCCCTCAGAACTGGATGAATGACAGCCAAGTATGGTAGATAATTACTTATATAGAGGGCAAAACTCTTGCCCATTGAAACGGAAGACATGATCATGAGAATCCCATAAGGTTTTACAGTCCTTAGGAAAAGGGACGTCAAGCTTGACATGACGAAGAAACTTCAGATGATAAAGACTAATGGATTCGAGTTGTTTCCAGTCTGCATCTTTTAAAGGCTTTAAAAGGGATTGGAGAGTCTTGGAAGAAACTTAGACATGTTGAACTATGAGAAGAGGCATTGAAAGGGGTGAAGAAAACTAGAAGGAAAAAAGAAGGTCGATCATCAACATCAACTAAAGAAATAACAACCTGAACCTAAAGATGCTCAACCTCCTAATCTAGACGAGCAACCTCTTGATGACTCATCTAGTCCAAGCAAAGGAATCATATAGTTAGAAAAACTGTTAGGATAGGAGCCATATATACATGAAGTATAGAGTAGCACTTTACCTAGTATTGATGAGACATTTATACTCATGAGAAGCATCTTGCATATGAAAGACTCGTGGTACCCACATTGCATTGCATAATATTGCATTTTATGACTAACAATTGACAAAATAATGATAGGAAACATAAAAAGTACATAGTCAGAAGACTTACCAGAATTGTATACAGCCCAAAAGTGACCAAGTTTTGTAGAATCACAATATAGCATGAAATACTAGGGGTAACCGCAAAAGAAATAGAAATAGAAGCAGCACGATATACAAGTTACTTGGATAAGCAGCTTAGTCTCGATGAGATATAATGATCACCTGAAGCAACATGATATGCTAACGTCTGGATAAAGTTTTGAAGCAGTACAACATGCCAGAAGAAGGACAACCTTATAGATGAGGATTACCATAATAATAAGGATTGCTATAGTTAAAGATAGTAAAAAAAGACGACATTTGAGAATAAAGATTTGAGATGGTCAACCACGTAAGGAATGTTAGTACAGTCCAGAAGACACTCAGCTTGCAAGATTTGCAAATCGCCTAGAACAAGTCAGACTTCCTCAAATCATCTCACATGGTCTAGATGAGACACAATAGTTAGTAAGAAGAATATATTACCCTAAAGAAGATATCCATCTTGAAGAAAGAATCGCTCTTGAAAAAAGATGTTTCTCTTAAAGAAGGCATCTACTTTGAAGAAGGAATTTACCTTGAAGAAAGCATCTTCCTTGAAGAAGGTATCCACAATGAAGAAAGAATCTCCTTCGAATAAGGTATTTACCACGAAGAAAATGTAAACCTTGAAAAGACATCTCTTTTGTTTCACCACGAAGAAGGAATTTGAATTCTACCTTACAGAAGGAATTTTGATGAAGAAATTTGAAGTTCACCTTGAAGGAGTTGAAAAAAAAAAAGAAAAAGATTCATAATCAGATACTTTGAAGGGTAAGAGGAAAAGAGAGAAAAGAAAGAGAGAAAAAGAGAAAGAAGAAAGAGAAAAGAGAGAGAGAAAAAGAGAAACAAGAAAGAAAGAAGAGAGAGGAATAGAAAGAGAAAAGAGAAAAGAAAAAAAGAAAGAAGGAAAAAAGAGAAAAAAGAGAAAAGAGAAGAGAGAGAGAAGGAAAAAAGAGAAACAAGAGAAAAGAGAAGAGAGAAAAAGAAGGGAATTCCTCATCAATGTTAAGATACTTCCAACGGAATCGGTGACATGTATTCAACCACGTCAATGGTTTAGTAACTCACAAGGAAAGAAGAGCAACCTCAGTCGATAAAATCTTCGACCAGAATTCCATGGAAGAATTTCTCAAGATACTAGAAAGCAATCTGTTGAATAACGCACTAAACAAGGTAAAAATTTGAATTAATTTTTTACATCATCAAGAAATTTTTTGAATTTTGCAGGAACTTGCAAAAACAAATGGAACAATCCCCAACAAGTCCAAGAATCCGGAACTCCCCAATAAAGAATGGCGAAGTCAAGAATGAAGAATGTCTAAATATGATCAAGAGATTTTCCCCAGTAGATTGAAAGAGATCAAGAATAGAAGCTTGGGCATGAAACCCATTGAGTAAGAAATATGAAGCAGATTAAGGAAACTTGAAAAATAGTCAGAAGGAGGGCATAAAACTTAACAAATGCAAAGATTAAAGAAGATCGAAGAAGGATGAAGAATACTTAGAAGAGGGGCATGAAACCCAATGAATGGAAAATCTAAAGAGATCAAAGGTGAATGAAGAATGCTCAGTCAAGGGCACGAAGAATAAAAAGGTCTAAAGACTGCGAAGCAATGCATGATAGAAGTTTTTCTGATAGGCATGCATTAGAAGAAAACTCTAAGTAGGTGCACTTAAAAGTGTTTTAAGCCCTTAGAATAGGCACAAGCCCTAAAAAGAGACGCACTAAAGAGTGTTGAAAACCCTAAGAAGTAGTTGCATTGAAAAGTGTTAGAAACCCTAAGAAGTAGGTACACTGAAGAGTGTTTTATCATAGCATCATACGGATGCTTTCTCGCCATTGAATGGGTACCTTCGTGCTTAGATGGGCGTATTAGCCCTTGAATGGTATGAACAGGGCTTTTATCTCGCCAGAGCATTTGCGACCACGACACTGTGTCAAGCCTCTTTTGAGACTTAAGGGATCACAAATGAGCCATGGGCATGTCTGGAGAAAGGAGTCGCCGCCCAATTATTCAATTGGGAAAGAATTGGGGCAATCTGATCCCTCGCTTCGGGACCTAAACTACCCTCATTCCTTCAGAGATGGGTTCAAAAAGTTAGGTACGAGTCTTTCAGCCTGCCCGGATGTAAAATTCGACCACCACTTAGGAAATATCAAGTAAGAATATCTCATGTCGTAGTCCACTTAAATGGTTCACTTTATGCACACAATCTTATTTTTATCTTCGTTAAACATATGAGGTGATTGTTCAATCAGTAGTAGTTGTATATCCATACAAAGAAAGAGGGAGGAGAATGGATTACATTTTCTTTCAAACATGGGGGAATGGGAAGAGGATTATATCATAAAATAATAAAATATTCCACACATTCCTATATTACATTCATTCTAAGTCATGGTCCTCTACCATTAATGTGAGTCCATGCACCATCACTTCATGGTATCGTACAATTACACTTTTCAATATATAAACATTCATACATGCATAAATCATATAAAGTCATAAGCTAATATCATGGCTTTCTAGCCTAGATTTGATAAATTCTATCATGGTATTCTAACCATTGCATTCTAGCATTATTCGTATCAATTCATATATCATCATGGCATTTCTAGCCTAAAACATAGCATCCGTGGCATAGTTTAACCAAATTCATGGCATTCATGGCATATTCTAGGCTAATTCAAACAATCACCAATAATAGCATTCAAGGGCAAAATGGTAATTCTACCTATTCTATGTTATTTCTTAGCATTCATCAAAGTAAGTAAGTCTTCTTAACATGATTCTAATCATGTGCTCCTAAGCATGATTCTAATCATGTGCTCATAAGCATGATTCTAAGCATTTGCAAAGAAATTAAATTCTTAAGCATGTTTCTAAATAAGGAAAGGAAAGATGACTTATCTTCACAAGCATTTCTATTTTGCAAAACAAATTGGGTTAGCACAATTCGTAATAACGCTAATCATGCTTCTAAGTATAAAATAAAATCAAAACATGCTTTTTCTAAGCAAGACAATAAAAGCGAATGGGAGGGAAAGAAAATTCTACACTCAAGACGTACCCTTTCCGGGTTTAGAGCAATAGAACACCTAAAAAAAATACTGGAAAAGACTTCTCAATTTCTTGAGCGTGTCTTCAAAAGGGAGAAAGAGATGATTGTATTCGACAATTGGTGAGAATTGCAAAGTGAGAGAAGGAGGGTTTTATAAGAGAGGTGTAAAGATCAAAAAGAAATTTCCTAAGCCAATTTTTGGAAATAAACCAAAGAGGGTCGGGTGGCCATCTTCAGAGAGCCGAGTGGCCATCTGATGGCTGCCCGACAGCTGGCTAACAATTGGTTAGATATCTTAGACAGTCAGGTGGCTGTCTGATGGCCGATCGACTAATTTCCTTTCAGCCCCTTCCTTTTTTATTATCCTTTATGCAGTCCCTTTGAATCTTTGCTCCTTCGATCGCCCATAACTTTTGGAATTCAACTCTCATTTGTGATCTATAAATTTCTATGAAAACTAGACATCTATAACTTCGCAATGGTATATGATCATCATCATATTCTTCAGATTAATTTCTGTGATTTTTCAAAATGATGTGTTAGTTTTTCAGACTCTTTACCAACTACTTTTCACCCTTTTCTTCTTAACTCTCAAGGGCATTTGGTCACCAACTACTTTTCACCCTTCTCTTCTTAACTCTCAAGGGCATTTGGTCATTCTTTTTGCTTGACATTCATCTCTACTTTATTCTCGAGCCTAAAAAATCCAGTGTATATAGCTTAACCCCTACTTTGGAGAGGTTTGTCACGCACAAAAGTCGATAAAGTATTCTTACTCTGTCTTTCTTTTTTCCTACTCATCATCTTTGTCTTCCTTTTTTCAAACTTTCTCATCACTCCTTTTCATTCACGCAAAGTGTGTGTCCATTTAGGGACTAATGTGCCTATCCAAGGGGGAACTTGCCTATCTAAGGCGAGTGTACCCATTCAAGGGCTAACGTGGCTATCTAAGGCGAGTTTGCACATTTAAGGGAGGATAAGCCCATCTAAGGGCGAACATGCCTATCTAAGGGCGGATGTGCCCGTTCAGGGGCTAGAAAGCATCCTTATGATGCTATGATAAAACACTTTTCAATGCACCTACCTAGTAGGATTTCTAACAGTCTTTAGTACGCCTATTCTAAGGGCTTCAAACACTCTTAAGTGCACCTACATCTTAGGGTTTAGTAACACTCCTCAGTGTGTCTATTCTAAGGGCTTCAAACACTCTTATTTGAGCCTACTTTTTAGGGTTTTCAACACTTTTTAATACGCCTATTCTAAGGGCTTCAAACATATTTAAGTGCACCTATTTCTTAGGGTTTTCAACACTCTTAAGTGCATTTCTTCTTAGGGCTTGTGCCTATTCTAAGGGCTTAAAACACTTTTAAGTGCGTCTATTTCTTAGGGTTTTCAACACTCTTTAGTACGCCTCTTGTTAGGACTTATGCCTATTCTAAGGGCTAAAAACACTCCTAAGTACACATATTTCTTAGGGTTTCCTTCTAATGCATGCCCATCAGGAAAACTTCTATCATGCACTACTTCGTGGTCTTTAGACTTTTTATTCTTCGTGCCTTCAGTTGAGCACTATTCATTCATCTTTGATCTTTTCAGACTTTGCATTCATTAGGTTTCATGCCCCTCTTCTTATTATTCTTCATGCTTTTTCGATCTTTTTCAATCTTTCCATTTATTGGGTTTCATGCTCTCTTTTTAAGTTTCTTTAATCTGCTTCAGATTTTGTACTCAATGGTTTTCATGCCTAAGCTTTTATTCTTGATTCCTTTTAATCCACTGGGGAAAATTTCTTGATCATGTTCGGACATTCATCATTCTTAACTTCTCTTATATTTGACATTCTTTATTAGGGAGTTTCGAATTCTTGGATTTTTTTGGGATTCTTCCATTTGTTTTTGCAAGTTCTGGCAAAATTCAAAAAATTTCTTGATGACATAGAAATTAATTCAAATTTTTACCTTGTTTGTGCATTCTTCAATAGATTACCACCCCAAAAAAGAGCTCCATTTTTAACAGGAAGTGACTTATTCGAAAATGATAAGCAGATTGATTGATTGCTCGAAAAAGCCATATCTAGCTAAGGGAAGAAACTCTCTATATTCGTCGAACAGAAAAGATGAAGTGGCAGCTATGGGGATTCCTCCTACCACTAAAACCCAGACGTGAAGGGGATGTATCCTATCCTCTATCCTAAGCGCGATAGACGAGTACCCGCTCAAGCAAAGACTCAAGCTCAAGTGAAAGTTCAACGAATCCGAGATAGGACTATTAGTAGGGCAAAAGGTTTTCTAATCTTGAACTGAAGGCAAGGCTTCACTAGTGATGTCCTTGGGATTCTCTTCCTTCCCTTTAAAGCTTGCAGTAGTGCTCTTGCTCTAGTCTTTCTTGCCTTGAAGGGACATGCCAACTTCTAGTATCTCAAAGAATTCTTCCACATGATTTCAGTCGAAGATTCTATCGACTAAGGTTGTTCTTCTTTCTTTGTGAGTTGTTAAACCATTGCCATGGTAGCGTGCTTGTCACCGATTCTGTCGGAAGTGTCTTAAGGTTGAAGAGAAATTCTCCTCTTTTTCTCTTCTTTATCTTTTCTCTCTCTCTTCTTTTTCTTTCTCTTCTCTTTTCTTTTTTTTTTCTCTCTTTCCTTCTCTTTTCTCTCTCTCTCTCCTCTTTTTTCTTTCTTTCTTTTCCTTTTCTCTCTTTCCCGCTCGGCCCCTATTTGACTGTCGCCCGATGGTTGGTCAATAGCAACTCGGTCGTATGACCATCGACCGGCGGTTAGGGGCTTTATAGAGCCCTCCTTCATTTCTGTCTTTATTTGCACGTAACTTCTCTGTTTTTTCATCCGATTGACTTCCAATTTTTTCGTATATGTTCATCTCAACTTTTTCTTCCTAATGGCAGGTCATCCAATCCATCTTGGAGAGTTTGATCCGATCTGACAATTTACGTTGAGGGGTCTTCCAAAAGATTAGGAGGTGCTGGTCGTCTACGACGTGGCTTCTCATATAATCAACCTGGTACTTGGTCTCTTTAACTCTTGTCTTTTCCTATTTTTTTCAAATATATTTAGGCTTGCATTCATGTAGAGACTTCAATTTCTTACTTTAGGACTATCATGAGAACAAGATGTATGGGGCATTTTTTAGAGCCCACAGCTGGTTCTTAGAGATAGAGAATGATGTAGTTAGGAAAAGGGTCATCGATATTGCTTTCTACAGGTTTATCACTTGTCTTTTGAGTGCTCAGTGGTGTACTGACCATCGGGTAACAGTTTCTTTGTGCGAGAGGTGGATGGATACGACTCATGCCTTTCATCTTCCGTTCGGTGAGATGACTATGATGCCTTTGGATATTGCTGACTTGACCAGTCTTCTATGCGGCGATGATCGATTACTATCAATGCCTGTATTACAGACTCAATAGATCAGCATAGATTGATCCAAGATCTTCTTGGATGTGAAGTGAAAGTCAAGAGCAAGGTTTTCATTTGATATGCTCCCTTGTAGGAATACTGGAAACGAAGGTCCAATATAACTCCTATTGAGGTAGATCTACCAGGTACGAAGATCTTCTCCAATGCGTCGAACACAACTGCTTTGACTTTATTTCCTGCTCTCCAGGATCTTCATCGAGTGAAGTACTTTGACTCAGGTTGAGCTCCTCTCTATCAGTTGTATTTTGCCTTGGATCAGGCTTGTCGAGGCATCGTCATAATTCTTGGATTTGTTACACTTATTAAGGTAACTTCTTTCTTTTTCACACATTCGTGTTTTATCTTCATGACTTTTATTTTTGATTCCATATCATCCATGATAGATGTGGGTGTATGAGTTAGGAGTTCTACCATCTCCTCTTCTTGCTAGGGAGGATTCTTCTTTCCCTCGAATGAAGAGGTGGGATACATGTCGTGTAGCGCTCGAGAGATCTCACGAGCTAGACTTCTTTCGTGATTATATTCACACATTGACCTAGGACAAGGTAATAGTCAATATTTCATTTATGCCATATTCTTACCATACTTTTATTCTTTCGCAGATTTATTTTGAGTGTGGGGTACTGAGCAGCACTGCACTAAAGCTATAAGAATTATTGCCCCTTTCAACTTATATCGTATCCTCCTTCCTTGTGTAAACAACACGTCGTTTGGTTCCTCTTCCGCCACCAGTTCTGATGATCAATTTAGCCGACTTGGCTATGGAGCCAGAGGTATCGGTCTACATGATCGGGTTTCACTTGAGTATTATCGAGTTCCTGTTGATGATGACTTCTTACATCGATTGGGCCAGAGCCACCTTGTTATATACTAGGCCTGGTCGATCTGCTACTGACACTCCTTATCCTCCGGCGGTGTCAAGTCGCTCAGGTAATTCTTCGATCCGTCATGGGAAGAGATTGAGAGCCCCTTCTTCAGGTACGGGCATTTCGGCTTCTTTTTCTATAGTAGCTCAACAACCACCTCCTCCAGCTTGTTCAACTGCCCCAACTGCTCTAGCTGGTCATGTGATTGGTGATGTTCAGGCTTACCCTAGTAATGTCGTCTACACATGGGATGACAACGGGTCGATCCACAGCCATGTGATCACCGAGGACTCGAACATGCCTATCCTTTTCATTCCATGGGACACCACATTGGTAAGTTTCTTGATTTGTTTATTTCTCAAGTTCTCTTTCATTGATCACTAATAGGAATACAATGCAATGCAAGTGCCACGATCTTTCATGGAAAGAGTTTTTGACATGCAGGCCACTTCACATGAGTATGTCTTATAGATGTCTCATCGATATCAAGTAAGGTATAATCTATGTATGTATGATTTCTATCTTAATAGTTCTTCTAACTATATGATTTTTTTGCTTAGTCAGACGGATCATCAAGAAGTCATTCATTTGCAGCGTGAGGTGGAGTGCCTTGAGGCCACCACTTTCTCCTTCGATATTGATAATGATGGCAATAAGTCAGGACTGTCACCACCGACCTTCATCAGGACTTTTTGTGTACTTTGCTTCCATGTATGAACTTTCATGATGTATAATAAATTTCAAAGATTTAGTGAAACTTCTTTTATTCTGCTTCCATACATTTTGCGCATTGTACTGAATTTACATCCAAATTCATTTGAATTTGTTTCTACATCATTAGTTATTCAATTTTGAACAACACCACAAAATCTAAAAGCCACACGCTCGAAACCATTTGTCGATATGCATTCCGATAGTTGAAGGATTGCACAAGCCCTAATAACTACTGGTCGGCCATCAGACCGTCGGATGGCTATCTAACTGCTAGTCAGCCATTCAGATCGTCAAGTGGCTGTTTGACAGTTGGGCGGCTATCTAAAAGCCAGCTGGCTTTCATGCAACAACTAGCCGACAATCAGATAGCCGATCAGCGGTTCTATGGCCCTATTCTGCCTCGATTTATGCACTATTTAAGCGCTATCCATTCTACCTTAGTCTATTCGTTCCAAATATTCTCATTTCATTAATAAAAGTACAATCTTTGTTCTTCGAACAATATGTTCACGAAAATACAACTTCTGTCATTAATCAGCCATTTTTTATTTTTTAATTAATTGTTTTTCCTCTCACTTTTTTTTTATATGTAATATTTCTTCAGCCTGTCTCAATGAACTCATTCTCTTCCATATCTGATAAAATGACAGCTCCATAAGACATGACCTTCATTACAATAAATGGAACCTCCCAGTTAGGTTTACAATTCCCTCTTAGATGAAACACAACTGGTCTCAGTTGTTTGAGGACCAACTCTTCTTTTTTGAACTTTCTTGCCTTTATTCTTTTGTTAAAAGTTCGAGCAACCCGTTTCTAGTATAGCTGCATATGATACCTGGCCTTTATTCTTTTCTCATCAATCAAGACCAAGTTTTCATATCTACTACGAATCCCCTTCTCTCTAGGAACCTCTGTTTCAATCAGAACTCTCGTTGATTTCATTTCTATCTTAATTGGTAGGACTGCTTCTGAATCATATACCAACGAGAATAGTGTCACACCGGTCGAACTTTTGGGTGTCATCCTATAACCCCACAAGACAAATAGTAACTTCTCTACCCAATCTTTATATGTCTGCACCACCTTGGCCAACATCTTCTTGATATTCTTATTAGCTGCTTCTACTGCACCCTTGGCTTGTGGCTGGTATGGAGATGACTTATGGTGTTCAATTTCGCACTTATCGAACAAAGCTCTAGTCTAGGCCTGAAAATGAGCCCTATTGTCCGTCACGACATGGTGTGGTACTCCAAATCTACATATGATGTTTTTCTCAATGAGCTTCACCATTTGCTTCACCCCTAACTTAGTATAGGACTCAGCTTCTATCCATTTGGTAAAGTAGTCGATTGCCACCACTACATACTGGTGTCCGTTAGAGGCTGACAGCCTTATTTCGCTTATAATATCGATGTCCCACGCAGCAAAGGGCTATAGTGCAGCCATCCCTTGTAGTTTCAAGAGTAGTTGATAGATCAAGTTTCCACTGATCTGGCACTGGTGACACTTCTTCACAAATCGGACACAATCTGTCTCCATGGTTAGCCAGTAGAATCCTTACCTCATGATCTTCTTTATAAGCACTAGCCCATTCATGTGTGGCCCACATACACCACTAGGGATTTCTTCCATAAGCCTTCTTACTACATTCTCATCCATACACCACAGTTGCATCCCTTCCGGCATTCTCCTATGCCTAATTCCCTGATGAAGTAAATTGTTGGGCTAGCTTACGTAACACAACCTTATCTTTCTCGTTGGCCTTCTCAGGCAAACTCCTATCCTCTAGATATTTCTTTAAGTTGTAAAACCATGGCTTCTCATCCACTTCGATTTCTGTTACATAAGGCTTCATGTAACAAGGACCCACGCTTATCATATCATTATTGGCCTTCCCAATAATTCTTGTGTTCTTTCCCATACTGATGCCAATGAAACTAATGCGTTAACCATCTGATTCTCACTTCTAGGAAGATGGGCGAAGGTGCATTGCTTGAACCTCCTAATCAACCTTTTGAAGTGTTCAAGGTAGGGCTTTAGCTTCCCTTCTCGTAAATCCTAATCTTCATTGGCTTGAGAGATGACAAGCTTGGAATCTCCCAGCACCTCTATTTCATCAGTACTCATAGCAATTACAATTTCTAAACCAAAGGTGCAGGCTTCATACTCAGCCATATTGTTGGTGAGCCTAAACACCAACTTTTTGGCGAATGGGATGACTTATTCAATTCGTGACACTAGAATAACTTCTATTCTAGCTTCATTACAATTAGTAGCTCCATAAAAAAACATTCATCATCCTACTACTCATATTACCCCCGGATGTTCATCTGGGAATTCCAACTCCCATGATTCATTGTTGTCAACTAGGTTCATGGCCAAGAATTCGACCACTATTCTTCCTTTCACCACTTTCTTGGTAACATATTCAATGTCGAATTCTAATAACTGTACCAACCATCTTGCTAGCTTCCCCACCAATGCTAGTGCCTGACACATCCAAAAAAGGATTATCGACCGTAAGACCGGGGTCGATCCACGAGGAAGGGGATTTAGCGCTACAAACTATAAGGTAAGCAAATATGATATGAATAATTTAAATGAATAACAAGATGATATTAACAAATAAAAGCAAGATGATAGGTGATATAACTGATCATTCAATTGTAATCAAGAATAAGAGGTGGTTAAACCATCCATGGTAAGGAACAATTAAGTAATAAATAATAATACTTAAAATACACAAATAAGAAAAATTGACACAATAATAATGAAAGCTAAGGTTAGGGGATCCGCCCTTGATATATCAAATAAGGATAAACTACCCAATTATAGCTCAGCTGGAATCCACATATTAAGGAGGTTCCAATAAGAAGGTACGTCATTTAAGCCCACTTTAGTTATATGAATGAATTATATTTGTTTCACTACCAATATTTATACCATTTCTTACAAATGGGTTCAAGCATCTAATGTGTCAATCACCATATGTCTACAACAAATCATAGTTTGTAACTTTACTTGTGTCGATAAGGAAGAACTATGCGACATCTAGAAAGGATCCAAGCATTTGATCTGCTAAGGATTGTCTACAATGGATCAAGACCTCCACTTTATAAGTGGTGTCAAGATTGATTAGAGAAATAAATATAAATCATATAAAATAAATATCAAAACATTATGATTATAAAGTACATGTCAAGGGTTAGAAAATCCTTATTTTCATATCAAGGGTTTCACCCTTTCACCTTAGTAAGAGAGAATTAGCAAGACATTATAAAAGAAAGAAAACAAATTGCAAGAAAAAGAAGATTTATTAATAACATAAAAACACAAGAGAGAAAAACACAATAACAAGAGATCCTAGCCAAGGCCATGATGGCTTAATGGGTCACAAGGCACCTCTATTTATAGATACATTCAAGGGCAAAGTTGTCAAATTACAAAGGGACAATTGAAAAATATCTTGTTTACAATTTGGATCATCATGTGCACCAAATTTGACCTCCGATTTCGGCAACGAATTATTTAGAATTTTGATCATATGTCTTCATGGAACTTGTAGATATTTCTCTTAGCTTTCTAGAACATCTTGACTACAATGCCCATTTTACCAAACCTATAATAAAGACCAAAATTAAGGTGAAGTTAATTCAAAAAATGCAAAGACTACAAATATGCTTAAGTTGAGGAATTTAAAGGCACTATTAGTGCAAAATAATGGATTAAGCTCTTATTAATTATACACATTTAAGTTTTCATCACACCCCCCAACCAGCTTATTGCTAGTCCCTAGCAATTAAGGCGTTATTATTTAGTAGTGATTTATAGAATTTTACATCCAAGGTGGTCATTATTGCACTCTCCTTGATTCTATCCAAATAAACAAACTCTCAAACTTTTTTTTTTTGAAACTCATGTACCCTTCAGTCAAGATATTAACAAACCTTTCTTTTTATGCTTAGTCGACACATGACTATGAGACTTATTAGAAAGAAGCCATATCGGTTCTAATATTTGTTAAGGTTACCATTCTTAGGCAGGGGACATTCATTCATCATTATTTTTATCTTTATATATATATATATATATATATTATTATTATTATTATTTTTGAACAATACATCTTTAACCCATGTAACGAGCCTTAGGCTAATGACTCCCAGACCAGTTGGCCTTAAGGCATTAGGTGTTAAGACACCCCTACAAGCTTAATTACTCGGGTTGCCGATGCTTTAATTTTGTTTAAAAACTTGTGAATAGTGCAATGTTCAATCCCTTTAAGCTTTCTTCTTAATCCATGTACCGAGCTTTGGGCCAATAGCTCCCAAACGAGTTGGTCTTAGGGTATTAGGTGTTGAGGCACCCCTCGGGCTTAATTGCTCGAATTAAGGAGGCTACGAGAACAAACTTATCCATAATTGTTTTTTTTTCCTTCACTTTTTTTCTCCTTTTTTTTTTTTACTTTCCCTTTCCTTTTGTTGTTATCCTAAACAAAATAAAAAAACTCAAATATTGCAACATTTCATTTTGCAACCCACAATCATGCATCAAGGTGTGTGTGTGTGTGAAGAAAGGTTCGTGAATACTTGTTTAATGAGTACATGAGCAAACAATTTATTAAATGACAAAGCTGTGAGAGTTCATAGATTTGAATAATTTAAAGTGAAGTGAATTAAGACAACCTCTTTATAAAATTAAAAAATCAAAACTAAATAATATCAAGTTAGCTAAAATGAGTCTTCAAAAGTACAAAATCAAAACAAAATGACAAAATGGTTAGAATGGGTTTCAAGAGCTCAAAATGGCCCTCTTTACTCTACCATTCCTCACCTAGAATGATCTCAAGAGGATTTGAACTCCTTACACCGCACTCTGAATCGAATTACTAACTCGTTTTTTTTTGCAAAAAGAGAATTTAAGACACACTTATGTCTACTATCCTTCCCCCCCAACCAAATGAAACATTGTCCTCAATGTTTAAATGTAGAGAGATAATGTATAAGAGACGTCACTTAAAGCTTTAATTATTCAAAAGAGACGACCTGAAAGACATGTAAAATAAAATGCTACAAATAAAATAAAAGACAAGAAAAATTACAAACAGAGATTCAGATCCAATTTGCACTTTTTTTTGCCCCCCTGACCAATTAATTTGAATTATAGCTGGGTCAAGTTCATACTCGACTGCTTGTAATTTATCAAGTAATTCACTAGTAGTAGTGGCAGAAACAAGGATTTGTCGCACCGAATAAAGGATAAAATTCTGTTCTAAAGCTGCATCAACAAAACGTATCAAAGGATCAAAGAAATTTTTAACATTCAATAAACCTATAGGTTTTTTATGGAGATTCAGTTGGGCCCAAGTGGCAATTTGAAAAATTCTTTCGAGAGTACCAAAGCCACCTGGTAAAGCAATAAAGGCATCTGAATTAATAAGCATATATGCTATGCGTTCATGCGTGAAGGAGACCTGTAACTCCTTCCCAACCGTTTTTCCAATGATGCTTTCTATAGTCAAAGCTTTAGGAATAACACCTAAAACTTGACTGCCTCCTAAGTGCAGCTGTTGACACACAACCCATTAGCCCAAGGCTACCTCCCCTTTAAACCACATGAATCTTTCTTTCAGCTAATAGCCTACCAAGATAATTTGCTACAACTACAAACTCTTCACTTTTTCCAGGTCGAGATCCACAAAATACACATATCTTTTGGATTTGACATTTTGAAGTTTCTTCCATGTCTATTCAACTCTCTAACTATATGTGTGAAGTGAAGAACAAGAGATGTCATATTTATGGAGTGCAAAATTATATTCTAATGATGACATCTATATAGGTAGCTCGGCTATTTGTTGAAAAAGTTTGACAATAAAGAATAGAAATTCAGAAAAAAGACAAAAATAAGACATCATAAATGCATGAGTTAACTGAAAGATAGAGATATTAATTAAAAAATGATAGCCATAAGGCATTAAAATTAAAAAATGATAGCACACATGCATATGTACAAGTAGTTGTGACTATGGCTCATATCTTCTTCTCGTTTTACATCCAGAAATGGGTTAAACACCTTCTATGAGTTGGGGATATGCTTCCCATCCAGTTTTCTTATAAACTGGCAAACAGGATTGCTTTAAGTCAGATTCCCAAGACTATAACGTTCCTGCTCGTCTTGAAACTGTGTCCATAATTTAAAAATTTCACTCTGCACAATTCCACAAGAATGCATCTCAAGAGTCAATTGGATATTATTATCCAAAGACTCCTTACTCAGTCCATTCTTGATGAATTGTAGCTTATCCTCTCGATTATTAGACAAATATCGCAAGGAGCGACAACACTGGTTACAAGTCCATCTTGCATATTTGTGACAAACTTGTAACCTTTTAGCTCTTTGCTTTTTGGCATAAAAGCTTTTTCCCAAACCTGCATGTGGGAAACAAGATCATCTGAAAACTCATAAGAAAATTGAACCTTAGCTTCAAGTAACCATCTTAAATCAGCAGGAATACCTTTACGCATCAACATCCTTAGTCTTTCTGTGCGAGCTTTGTAAATTTTAAGTAAATCATTTTGAGGAAGAGAGGAAAAATGTTTGTGCAGATTTGAGAGAATGGTATCCATGTGAAGAAAATGAGAGAGAAGAAAAGAAAATGAATTCAAGGTGAGCAACAGTTTTTAGGGAATTGAAAAACCGACTTTAAAAGTCACGAAATACCGTATCTGCCATTTGACCAGGAAAAATCAATCCTTAAAAAGGATCGATTAGAGAATGGTTTTAACCGTTGTCCGTTAACTTTAAAAATATTACAATTCTTTGGGTTCTCAATTTCAACTGCGCTATGAGAGAAAACATTTTTAACAATGAAAGGCCCAGTCCAATGAGATCGAAGTTTACCACGAAATAAATGCAATCTTGAATCATAGAAAATAACTTTTTGTGAAGGTTCAAAAGATTTTCTAACAATGGATTTGTCATTAAAGACCTTCATTTTTTCTTTATAGATTTTAGAATTTTCATAAGCCTCATTCCTTATTTCTTCAAGTTCACTCAGTTGAAGTTTACGTAACTTACAAGTATCATCCAAATTTGTGTTAAATGTTTTAATGGCCTAATAAGCATTATGCTCTATTTTCATAGGCAAGTGACAAGGTTTCCATAAACTAATCTATAAGAAGACATTCCCAATGATGTTTTGAAAGTATATTGGTAAGCCCAAAGTGCATCATTAAGTTTTAAAGACCAATCTTTACGGTTTAGGTTAACCGTCTTTTCTAAGACATGTTTTATCTCTCTATTAGCTAATTCAACTTGTCCATTTGTTTACGGGTGATAAGGTGTAGAAACTTTATGGGTTATTCCGTATTTCTTCATTAGAGTTTCAAATGGTTTGTTGCAAAATTGTGTACCCCAATCACTAATAATGGCTCAAGGAATTCCAAATCTATACAAGATATTCTCCTTTAAGAATATAATAACTATTTTGTGATCATTGTTTCGACATGGAATTGCCTCCACCCCTCTTGAAATATAGTCTACTGCAACAAGAATGTACACAAAACCAAATAATGGTGGAAAAGATCCCATAAAATCAATACCTCAACAGTCAAAGGTTTTAACAATATGAATGAGATTCAAAGGCATCATGTTTCGTTTTGAAATCCTAATTTTTGACAATTTTTGTAAGTTTTGCAAAATGCATATGCATCTTTAAATAAGGTGGGCCAATAAAATCTACATTGCAAGATTTTAGCAAACTATTTTCTTAGATGAAAAGTGTCCTCCATATGCTTCGGATTGACAAAAATTAATGACACTGCTTACCTCATTGTCGGGTATTCATCTTCTAACTATTTGTTCCAGACAATATTTGAATAGATATGGGTCGTCCCAATAAAAATTTTTCGCCTCAGTCAAAAACTTCCTTTTGTCTTGAGCATTCCAATGAGGTGGCATTTCTCCTGTTGCAAGAAAATTTATAATGTTAGCAAACCAAGGTATCGCAGCAGTGGAGAATAAAAATTCATCAGGAAAAGAGTCATTGATAGGTGAAATTTCAATTAATGTCTCTATTGTTAATCTTGAAAGGCGATCTGTAGCGACATTTTTGGCTCTTTTCTTATCCTTTATTGTGATGTTGAATTCTTGGAGCAATAAGATCCACTGAATCAATGTAGGTTTTGCATCTTGTTTAGACATTAAATATCTCACTGCTGTATGATCAGTGTAAACAATTGTTGGAGAACCAATTAAATAAGATTAAAATTTATCCAATGCAAATACTACTGCAAGTAGTTCTTTTTCAGTTGTTGTGTAATTCATTTGTGCATCATTTAAAGTCCTACTTGTATAGTATATCACATAAGGTTTACCGTCTTTTCTTTGTCCTAAGATAGCACCAACGGCATAATCACTTGTATCACCCATCAATTCAAAAGGCAAGGACCAATTAGGAGATTGCATAATTGGAGCAGTTCTTAAAAGTCCAATTAACTTATCAAAGGCATTTTGGCAATCTTGAGTCCATTAAAAAGAAGTGTCTTTTATTAAGAGGTTACAAAGAGGTTTAGATATGGCACTAAAATTTCTTATGAACCTCCTATAAAATCCGGCATGCCCTAAGAATGAACAGACCTCTTTGACTGTTTTTGGTGGAGGCAAATGAGAAATTAATTCTACTTTTGCTTTATCCACTTCAATTCCCTTGGAAGACACCACATGACCTAAGACAATTTCTAAAGTAACCATATAATGACATTTTTCCAAATTCAAGAAAAGACCTTTCTCTTCACACCTTTTTAGGACTTTTTCTAAGTTTTCAAGACAATTATCAAAAGAGTTTCCAAAAACAGTTAAATCATCCATGAAAACTTCTGAACAATGCTCAATCATGTCATTGAAAATGCTTAACATGCATCTTTGAAAAGTAGCTAGAGGATTACAAAGTCCAAAAGGCATTCTTCTAAATGCAAAAGTGTCAAAGGGGCACGTGAATGTGGTCTTTTCTTGGTCTTCAAGTGCAACAGGAATTTGATAATATCCTGAGTATCCATCGAAAAAGCAGTAGTTGGAGTGCCCTGCTACTTTTTCTAAAATTTGGTCAAGGAATGGTAAGGGAAAATGGTCTTTTCTGATGACAGCATTTAATTTTCTATAATCAATGCACATCCTCCAACTAGATAAGACTCGAGTTGGTAATGCCAGATTTCTTAGGTACTATTTGTATAGGGCTTACCCACTTACTATCAGAAATAGGGTAGATAATCCCACATCAAGTAGTTTGTGAACTTTAGCCCTAATGACTCTTTCATGTGGGGATTTAATCTCCTTTGAGGTTGTTGGGATGTTTTGGCATTTTCTTCTAAATGTATTCTATGTGTACAAATCGAAGGGTTAATGCCTTTTATGTCATTTAAAGTCCAACTGATTGCATTTTTATGCCTTTTAAGCACGTGTATCAACTTACCTTGTTGCTCGCTTGTGAGGGATGAAGAAATTACCACGGGATATGTTTGGTAAGGGCTTTGGTTCTAAATTGGGAGCTTCCTCTTCCTTGCATTCATTCGTTTGTCCCAATTCTTCAAATCGTGGTTTTGAGCCTTTTTCCATCACTTGTGCACAATCCAGTAAAGAACATATATCAGAAAGATTAGACTCTAATTCCATACTTGATTCTAATGAATTGACTAAACAGGTTTCCAAAGGTTTCAAATAACTCCCTTTTTGGATGTGCTCTTCCATAATAGTTTTAATCATATTGTCCTCCTCAATTTCATCTACTTTTTTGTGTGGTTGTTTGCACATATTAAAAACGTTAAGTTCCAATTCATGTTTCCGAATGATAGCTTCATGACTCCATTCCTGCAAGTAATCAAAGCATTACAGGTAGCTAAAAATGGAAGCCTTAACTCACCTAGATTGAGTTTATGAAAAACTGAGCATGGAAGCAAATTCACACTAGCACCAAGATCAAGTAAAGCTTGTTCAATTTTATGATCTCCAATAATACATGAAATTGTAGGACAATCTGGATCCTTGTATTTCACTGTATTATTGTTTTGAAGAATAGCACTTACTTGCTCGGCTAGAAAGGCCTTCTTTTTCATATTCAATTTCCTTTTCACAGTGCACATATCTTTCAAAAATTTTGCATAGGCAGGTACCTATTTGATCATATATAGCAAAGGAATGTTGACCTTTCCCTGTTTGAAAATTTTAATGATTTCAAAATTGTGAGTTGGCTTCTTTTATGTGACTAATGCTTGAGGAAATGGAGACACGGATGGGGATTTGGTTCCTTCTTCACTAGGTGTTGGTTTGGTAACCTCTTCTTGACCTTTATAGATCGATTCTTCTTCTTTCTCATAAGGTTTAGGAATATGTTTTTCAACAGCCTTACCATTGCGAAGGTTCATGACTGATTTGACTTGGTCCACATAATGGCTATTTGAACTCCCCGCATTTGAGTTGGATTGATCTTTGGGGTCTTGTAATGTTTGAGATGGAAATTTTCCTTTTTCTTGGATGTTAAATGTGGATACAAATTTTGCAAGAGTGTCTGACAAATTTGCTAATGTTTGAGTAGTTTGACTATTGAAAGTCTTTTGCTTTGTAATGAATGAACGCAATGTCTCTTCAAGGTTATTCCCAAGAGGAGAAGCATATGCATGATCATAAGAATTTTGAAAATTTTGTCATGTTTGAAAAGGGTCTAGTGAAGATTGTGCATGATTGTCATTTTTCCAACTAAATTTTGGATGATTTCTCCAACCGAGATTGTAGGTTTGTGACTATGGATTATGATTTGGCCTTTTAAAAGTGTTCAAGGTTCTGAACACTTAAATGTGTATGATTAATAACAGCTTAATATATTATTTTGCACTGATAGTGTCACTAAATTTCTCAACTTAAGCATATTTGTAGTCTTTACATCTTTTGAATTAACTTCACCTTAATTTTCATTTTTGTTACAAGTTTGGTAAAATAGGCATAACTTTCTATTTATCTATCAGAATGGTGCAAATCTTAATTTTTAGGAAAGCTGATTAAATTATCTACAAGATCACCTTACACAAGCATCAACAAATTCGGGCTCTTAGCTGACCAAAAATGGGCTTGAAGTGAACCCATCTGTAGTTTCAACCTAGCCTGACCATGCCTCGGTCTTTTGATCATATCTCTTGATATACATATCTAAATCGCATGAATCAAGATGTTATAGAAAGCTAAGAGAAATATCTACAAGTTTCATGAAGACATGTGATCAAAATTCTAAATATTTTGATGCCAAAATTGGTGATCAAAGACGGTGCACATGATGATCTAAATTGTCAACAAGATATTTTACAATTGTCCCTTTATAGTTTGACAAGTCTGCCCCTGAATGTATCTATAAATAGAGGTGCCTTGTGACCCATCATGGCATCTTAGCCTTGGCTGGTATCTCTTGTTATTGTGTTTTTCTCTTTTGTGTTTTTATGTTATTAATAAATCTTATTTTTCTTTTATAATGTCCTGCTAAATTCTCTCTTTCTAAGGTGAAAAGGTGAAACCCTTGATATGAGAATAATGATTTTCTAACCCTTGACATCTGCTTCATAATCATAATCTTTTGATATTTATTTTATATAATTTATATTTATTTCTCTAATCAATTTTGACACCACTCGTAAAGTGGAGGTTTTGATCAATTGTAGACAATCCTTGGCACATCAAATGCTTGGATCCTTTCTAGATGTTGTATGGTTCTTCCCTACCAACACAAGTCTAGTTAGGAACCTTAATTTGTTGTAAACATATGGTGATTGATGCTTTGGATGCTTGAACCCATTTACAAGAAGTGGTATAAATATTGGTAATGAAACAAATACAATTCATATAACTAAAATTGGGCTTAAATGACATACCTTCCAATTGGAACCTCCTTGACGTGTGGATTCTAACTGAGTTATAATCGGGTTGCTTATCCTTATTTGAAATATCAAGGATGGATCCCTTAACCTTAGCTTTCATTATTATTGTATTAATTCTTCTTACTTGTGTATTTTAATTATTATCGTTTATTGCTTATGAACTTGTTCTTTCATTTGCTGTGGTAGGTTTTACCACCTATTTTCATGGATGGTTTTACCACCTTTTGTTTTTGTTTTACATTTGAATGGTCGGTAGTACCGCCTACCATCTTAACTTTTATTTGGTGATATTATCTTGTTATTTATTTAAATCAATTGTATAATATTTGCTTACCTTTTTAAATCAATTGTAGCGCTTAATCCCTTTCCTGTGGATCGACCCCAGTCTTACCGAGTTTATTACTTCGACACTCCTATACTTGGGAGATAATCCTATTTTTAGATGTGTCACAAGGCATTGGCTTGTTCATGGAGACATCCCCTAAAGGTAGGTAAAGTTGGGCACTCATCAGTAGGATGGTCATTATCATTACATATGTGATAGACAATTTCTTGAATAGAATTCAATTGACCACTCTTTTTCATTTCTAAAGCGTCGACTTTTTTAGCTAGGATGCATATTTGGCTTGAAGGTCATAGTCTTCCCTAAGTTTGTGAATGCCTCTATTGGATGTCAAGGCTGGGGTTTTGCTTGGTGCCTCATAAGTGCCAGCAGTGTCTCAATTTTGGGCTTTGTCTGCTAAGGAATCTAGGTAGTCAATTGCTTCCTCAGGGCCTTTATCTCCAAATTCTCTATTACACATTGGCTCCTCTAGTTGCCTATCTTGAGGTGTTAATCCTTCATAGAAGTATGCAACTATTCTTCAAGTTTCAAAACCATGGTGAGGACAGGTGTTAAGTAATTCCTTATACCTATACCAACATTGGTAAAAGGTTTCCCTTTGTTTTTGAGTGAAATTGGTGATTTGTCTTTTAAGAGAATTTGTTCTATGGGTAGGAAATTTTTTTTTCAAAATTTGTTGTTTCATCTAATCCCATGAACTGATGGAACTTGACCTCAAATTTTGTAGTCATGTTCTAGCTTTATCTTTTAAAGAAAAAGGAAAAAGCTTTAATCTAATGGTGCTTGTGCTACAGTTTAGGTCACTGTAGGAGTTACATACCACTTCAAAGATTTTTAAGTGTGAATATAGGTTCTCCATATCAAGGCCATGAAAGGTGTGTAAAAGTCGAACAAAACTCGGTTTGAAACTGAAATGGATTGCATCGGGAGGAGAAACCACACAAAATGGTGCACTAGTCCTTACCAGATTCATGCAATCCCTGAGGGCTCTTGGTCGGTTTTGATCATTTTGTTGGGAACGATTATCCCGTTCATCCGTGAACCTTTCCACTTGATTGTTGGCCATGTTTTCTAAGGAAGATGATGTTTTTCTAACAAGTCTACCACTAGATGTGCGTGACAAAATTTTCATGCAAATTTGAAAATGAATAGAAAAGAAAAGATGAACACATGATAAAGAAAAAATTAAGATCTAAAATGAGGAAAGAGAATACTTACGACTCTGAACGCCAAATTTTACCTTCCCCAACAACGGCGCCAAAAACTTGACACATCCAAAAATGGATTATCTCCCAAGTATAGGAGTGTCGAAATAATAAACCCGGTAAGACCACTACAAGAAATTTTCTAATATTTGACACATTAACTTTAATATATTTGAGGGTTTTTTAAAAAAGAGTCAAAAAATGCTGATGTTATAAAAAGTCAACCCGCATTTTTTATTTATTTGACACTACTGATATTTATTTTATTTACGTAAATGCCACTTTATATATATTCCCCGTTTCCCTCCATTTTTTTAGCTTCCCTCTTCTAATTTTTCCCTAGCCGCTTTCTTTTCCTTTTTCACTCTTCTTAGTTTTCATTGATCGATGCTTTTCCCTCCCATCACTCATCACTCTGCATTCATCGTTCTCAATAAACAAATACAACTCAATAAAATCAGATATTTTGTTACTTTTTATTTTTTGAATTTTAATTCGAGTGAGGAGAGAATCCGATATGCAACAAGGAGATTACAACATCTCTTACTATCACCAATTCCCTCACCTTCAAAACCCTAACCATAATCCCAATCCCGTTACCAATCCCAATCCGACGCCGGATCTTCGTTCAAGTTCTTACGCATCAGCACCTCCGTTTGCCACCAGTTACGCTCCCTCAGATTACTCTATTTATTCCCAAAATTACCCTCCGTATTCTCAAAATCATGATCCGCTCCCTCCCACAGCCCCTTCCTACGCAACAACTCCACTGACAACAGCTCCACCACCTGCTGCTCCACCGAGCCCTAATATACTCTCTTCCTTTAATCCAATTCCTCCGCAACAACCAGCTTAGTTCCCTCCTTACAATTCCCATGTTCCCTACCAACCGCCGTCGGCCACGTAACAACAACAACAACAACAACAACAGCCGCCGTATTACCAGCCATTCGATCAGCATCAGACGGCCCCAGTTATGCCCCGCCCAATCCTAGTCCCAATTCATCTTACTCGTCGATGTATTCTGCGCCGTTCAGCCAAGTGGGATCGTCTGTCCCACCAGTGTATGACAGCCCGTATGAGAATTCAAATTCGATGAAATTAGATAACAGCGGTGCCTACTTCGACGATAAATACAAAGCTTTTAGCCGAAGCCGTTCTGATTAGGGCTCCGATCTTTATGGAAAGTGATCAGAGACTAATAATTACTCGCGGTACGATGTGGGTTGAGATGATTTGTATGGGGATGGTGTGTATGCTTATAATGGCAGTAAGGTAGAGCCGTATGGGGCGTGTGGCACGGCTCCATAGTCATCATCATCAACTTTGTTTGATGATTATGGACGGTCGATTACTTTGCCATCTGGGAAAGACACACAATCATCAACGATCTCCGATTCTTCGAGTAAGATCGTGAGAGCAGTACCGAAGGTGGAGACGCAGCAGGATGTGAAGAGTGGGGTCCAGAAGTTTAGGGTGAAGTTGTTGGCTGAAAGTGGGGCCAGAGTACCATGGATGTGCTTTGCCGGGTATCCAGATTTGATTTGTGTCACATTGGTTTGTTTTTCTTTGAGAAGGGTAACTTGATTTGATTAAGATTATTGGTTGCTAATTTTATTTTCTTATTGTCATTACGATTATTTATTTTGTTTGCTATGTTGGTTTGTCGATCACCGATATGCTTTAGTGGCAGTGGCAGTGTGAGAATTCATTGCGTTTAGCTTTAACATTGTTTTTGGTTCAAGTTATTATGATGATATAACACTATCTAGTATAATTATAATTTCATTCAGTAATGAATATTATTCTTTGTTAATTAATTAATTATATATATATATATCTTATTGTTATTATTATTACTATTATTATTAATTATTTTTTTTTGGGTGATAGTCATTTGAATTGTTATAATTGCAATCAAGAATACACTAGCAAAATTGTATGCTAAATGTATACCAGTTTCATAGGTTTGCCCAGATATGCTTCTGTAGAAATGTTTCACCAGCATTTCTTATCATTGATATATTTTCATGTTAGACTTCATCTGTTTGTATTCGATTTTTCATAAAGCTGCTATGGCGTAGTAGTTCGACCTCAAATCATTTTATCTGTTTTGTTTCAAACTCATAATTGAATTGAATTTTCTTTCGCAGATCGGCTTGGATGGAATTCGTATGCTTGATCCCAATACTAGTCGAACCTTAAGAATATATCCTTTGGAGAATATTACAAGATGTGAAGTAAGTTGGTTGATTCCGTCGTTTTCAATTTCATTTTCCATGTCACACACGTCCTGTGTTAATATCAAGATGGGTGTTTTTCCATGTGTAGTTGGCTGATTCTTCAACCTTAGCATTTTGGTCAAAAAGTTGATGGTTTTGCATTTTGGTTAAAAGGGTTTCCTCAGGTAGACCTAATTCCCTTTAATTACTTGATGGTTCTGCAAGAGTTTCAGCCATAGATATGACAGGAATTTCAGGACTCTCAGAAACAAACAGAATTCTAAAAGCAAAAAACATTACGATATACACCTCATTATTCCTCTCTTACTTAGTGCATTCTCCTTTAAATGCAACAGAATCTGATTTCAGCATAATTGTTGTAGTTTAAGACTGTACTCATATTCTCTTACCAAGCATTGTGGTGTTTCTGTGTTTGCTACTGGTATCTAGAACCTGCTGTCTACTGCAATTGTTTTTATTTCAATTATATATATATATATATATTTAATTTTAGTTTTTTAATTCAAGGAAGTTTGTGTATGGTACTTATCTATCAACTGTTCTCAACTTTGATATGGGTTTTACAAATTTCGAGAAAATTTGTTTAAGATGTTTAGAGTCCTTATTTCATTGTTATGAGCTTGTTTTTCCCATGGTATTCAAAAAAATTGTAGCTGTGGATTGGTTTTTTGTTTTTCCATTGTTCTTTTAGTCTAGCCTAGATGTGACTGGGCAGGGAGATTGAAGTAACTGCATGGAATGTACCAAAGTAATAATACAAAATCCATTAAACTTATTTTGTATGTGTGCATAGCATGAGTTAAACTAATGAGGTTCCAACTGAAATGCAGATAGGCTAATTGGCCAGGTTACCAGTTCACCTAACTGACTTGTTGGGCTAGTCCTGTTACAATTATTATCTCCTTGGTTTGTTCATATTTTTATTTCTAAATTGGGTTTCTAATCATATTTATTACTGCTGCAACAAGTAGTTGACTGTAATCCATTATTATTGTTTCTGCTAAATTCTGAGCTATTATTTTTTTATTGTGTTAAATTAAGGTGTTGAGAGAGATGGATTATTGATGGGAATCGTGAGCAAAAGAGAAATGGGAAAGAAGAAAGAAGAGTTTGATAACGGGGATGATGGATGCTGATGGTGGTTGGTGGAGAAAGGCATCGGAGCTTCATTTTTGTGTATTGCTCTGTTTGCGTTACTAGTTCGAGTTGCTGTGTCACTCCATCCTTACTCTGGAGCTGGTAATCCTCTCAAGTATAGGGATTATGAAGCGCAGAGGCACTGGATGGAGATCACTACCAATCTTCTAGTTATAGACTGGTACTGTAACAGTACTATCAATGATCTTAGTTACACTACAACAAAAATGACATAAGGTAGCATTGGTTTGTAGCATTTTTTAACAAAAGCTACCAAATGTAACCTTTTTTGTTGCATTTGTAATGAAATGCTACTATATAATTCTAAAAGATAACATTTTATTTTTAAATGATTTTTTTTAATAAACATAGCATTTTGTGAATGTTACCACTGACTTCAAATTTATGGCATCTTAAGAATGCTACAAAAACTCACTAAATGCTTTTCAAAAGCTAGCGGGATTGCTTTTGATTTTCGCCCTTCAAAAAAATTTCACTTTCCCCCCACACAACCCATTTCAATTTTCAAGTGCAATATTTCTTTTTTTGTTTATTTGTTATTGCCTTTGCCTTTTGCATTTTTCTAATCCTTTGTTCTCTTCATTACACGCCAAAGAAGCAGCTCACCCATTTTCTAACCCTAGGTCACTCTTCCACTCTATCTTTCACCATTTTCATCGTCACCATCCCCAGCCAACCATCCTCTTCATTTCTTCAGCCTCCATGCCCACGTCATCATCTTCATCTTCATTCTCTCAGTCTCATGAACAAGCAAAAGAATGAGTTGCCAAGCAACAAGCAGGGATTTAATCGCTCAAGAATGGCTCTTCAGCATCTTCCCTTGGTGAATGCTTCCTATGGCTAGTCATCAAGCAGATCATCATGCTCTCTCTTTAGGGTTCTTGATTTAATTGAAATTGATTCTTATCAAATGATAGATCTATGCAGAAACTTGGTCAATTTCTTGTTTTATATTCTTTAAAATTTTCATCTATGGCTTCATTCTCATCAATTGAAGAATCCTTAGCTTAACTTGCAGACTTTATTGGTGGAGGCTTTGGGGATGATTTTGTTAAGCATGAGGAAGGTTTTGAGGAGATGATGAAAAGAGAAGGTGAAGGGGAGTGGGAGAAGCTTTGGCGATTGGGAGAGATGATGAAAGAGAGGGTTTTCATTCTCATCTGTCTGGATCGCATTCCTTTGCAACTAGGTAATTGTTTCTGCATGTACTTTATTAACTCCATATTTCGTGTTCTTAATTTCCTAAGAATCATAGATTTCATGTATGATTGAGAGTTATATGGCTGGGTAGATGTTAATGTATGTGATGGATATGCTTAAACCTTAAAATGGTGAAGTCTTCTAAAATGCTAGCTTGTATTATGAAAATCTACATAAATTTTAGAGTTTTTTCTTTTTTTCTTTTTTTACCTTGAAATTTTTTTATATTAAACTAGACTTCCTAAAGCTGAGCTATAATTTTGTTTCACTTGAAAACTCAAAGTATTCAATTTTTTATGAATTTTTGAAGTCTACTATCCAAATCTAAATCTGAAATTTTCTCGTATATGTCTGTGTTTGAACAAAAAAACGATTAGTTTGACAAAGCATATTGTTAAACTGATTTTTATAACATGTTCTACACTAAAAAATATTTCAAATAGAAGTGGTTTTACTTAAAATCGGGATCTGCATGATTTATGATGATTTTTCAAATTCTTAACTGCAGATCTAAAATTCCCTGTTCTAATAACAGGGGCTGTAAAGCAAACTGATTTTGACTGACTTATATGTCATGAAAAATCATGATTTTCAGCAAGATGGTTCTTCAATATATGTCCTTTGATACTGGAGAGTTCCATGATTTTATAGGCTCTGTGGAAAATGTTATGATTTTTGATAATTAACTATTCAGTTTAATATCATGTTGGACAATGTTCAAGAATGTGTAAAACCAAGCTGTTTTCCAAATCTTTAAGGTCTTAGTTTGATATGATATTTTTAATTAAGCACCTTTATGTGCCTTTATTGAATTTGTATATTTTGTAAGAATTGGGACAACCATCAAATTGTTAAAAATCAACCAATGGAATGTGTACAGTATTGAATTAGTGAATTAGATTTTTGTGAGTGTTGATTTTTGTTGACATTGCTATACTGACTCTTGTCTATTATGGAGAGAGATGATATTGTTTAATGTATTTCCCACTTATAGTTAATTACAAGGCTTAGCTTGATGGAATCCTGGTGCGTTTGACTCCACATGATCCCAAATTCAAGCCTCCTAGTCCGCTAACTTTGCTTCTTGATGGTTTGTTTTAGGATTTCTTTTTCTTTTGATTTTTTTTAAATCCTTATTCTTCCTCTCAAATATCAATATAAGCCAATTCCAACTTCCAAGTATGGATCCAATCTCAATTTAGCCAAGTAGATGAGTAAAGTTAAGTTAAATTAAGAATCCTAAAGAATACCCAATGAGATTGTGGTTGCTTGAATGGGGTGTTGCTGTTAAAGGCTGTGCATGCCAGGTGCATTTGAGGCTGGGAATCGATGGTGCGACGTCCCTTGCAGGTGCAACTGAGATCGAGAAGAATTGCTAGATGATGGATGCGCATGAATCGATGGTGCGTTCAGGTGAGGCCATGAACCATGAGGGTGAGGACTGAGGCGTGAGGGTGCAATTGATTGAAACTGAAAAGAGTAAGGTGAGAGTACTCCGTGCATCTTGAAGCTTAATAGATGAAGGTGAGACAATTTTACATGTTAATTCTACATTAATATTAATATCTCATACTAAAGTAAGACAAAACTGAAGGTTCAAAAAGAAAAAGATTGGTTGAAAAGATGAAGAGGAAGCGCACTGCCTTGATGGCGCATTGTTGCATCACTGATCGATGGCCAATATGGCTTTCCAAGCTGGCTTGAGAACTGGCAAGACAAGACAATGCTAAAGGAAACTCCTTAGCCACATAATTAAAGCATGTTTTTCTTTTTTATTACAATTAAATTTCTTTGAAAATGCAAATTACCTTTTTTTTTTGTTTTTATTGAGGCTCTCTAATGTGTTTATTTCCACGCTAACTTGCTTTACAAATATCTCAACTTGATGAACGAGTACTCCTTTCATTTTTTTTTAATGCTAACGTGTAATGAAAAAGTGTCATGTATCTTCATTAATTTTAACGTAAAAAGTGGTACATTTGATGATGATTAATGCAGAAATAAATATCAAGATTGAGAATTTATGATTAGAAAATCAATTTATCCCACGAAAGATGAAAGAAATTAAAAATAAATGTGAAGGAAAATACAAAACTTAGGGGATTGCATTTACATACATAGAGAAGCTAGAGATCTTTTTATACAAAACTAGACATAAATTTATAGTAATTGATCTACAAAATCCAGTAGTCAAGATGGTTGATGAATTGATAGCATTAAATGCAACATTTTAATTTTTATTCTTAATCATTAGATTTTGCAAGATAAAAGGTTATAAATTTGTGTCAAAACATACTTTATACATATGGGAAGGGATCTTTTGACAAAAACTATATATAAATTTCTAGCCATTCCAATGGTATCAATATGATGAAGCTTTTACCATAAAAGAAGAAAGGATAGTTTAACAATATAACTATAACATTACCAGTACTCTCACCTGCAGTTAATTTAAGGGTCTTTTTTTGTTGAAAAAGTTTTAATTACAATTAATAATTTGATAATTGAGTGGGCTAGGCTCAATGTATAGACTATAATTGTTGGGCACCAAATATGTAGTATAAATATGCAGGATTCAAATAGCTTTTTGCATTTTGGATTTGTCTACTAGCAGGCATGTGGAGCCATTTTTGGAGTTTGGAATGATGCTTCCCACTTAACTGAAATAGACTTTGGTAGGTTATATATTTCTATATTTACTTTTTCTATTACAAGCTTATCACCATATTTTTTGGTTTTCTCTTATGAAACCAACATGTTAGGTTAACCTTGCTAGATTAATTTCAATGTGACATTGTGGGATCAAAAAGCAACCCACTAAAACTGGTGAAGCTACCACATGAATTATCATATCAGCTACCTTTCCCACTTTTTTCATTCTTTCTTACTCTTGAAATCTGAAAATAATTTACTGCAACAGAATAAGTCAACTGCAGCAGATTATTATAAGTGGTTAGTGCACGCCGGAATATTTTATGTGGGTTTGTAGACAGTGGAGTTGACTGGTTTTTAAGTTTGTTTTATTATTAAGTTGTTTTGTATGCCGTACATATTTATATGTCAATTATGATTTTTAAGCTCATAAAGATTATGTATGCAGATTGCCATGTTTAATGCTTTCTTGTATTTTACTTCACTTTTAAACAACTTATTTGTCCCTTTACTAAATTTTTCGTGTTGGTCAATGTTAATTTTTTTTCTTGCTTGATTTTTGTTCTCTTTTTTTTCTTTGTCAACTAATAACTTTTTTAACTTGAATTCATGAATGCAGGGTAGGCCATCAATTTGGAGAAGATGATACTTTGTCAAAAGCGTTGGATGGAGTCCAGATCAATGATATATGTTGGTTGTGTAACCTTTTTTTTATATATAAAAGACATTTAATTGTTGATAATGTTATGAATACTGTAACTATCTTGATTATGAATGAAATATCAAGACCTTAATTTCTATGCTGTCTTGTTTTCTTACATATGTTTGAATGATTAGAATTATTATTTGATAATAGGTGTCCATGTGAAGAAATGACAAGTAAAAATTGAAAATAGACAAAATTAATGCTATAACAATTATTTTTTTTAGCATTTTTAACAGGCTATAAAACTAAAAAATGAAAACAATTTATTGACTTTGTAGCTTCAAATGGAAGCCACAAAATAATGTTTTATAGCTTTTAAGAAATGCTATAATGACTAGTTTCATAGCATTCAATGGTTGCTACAAAATGATGTGTTATAGCTTTTAAGAAATGTTATAATAACTAGTTTCGTAGCATTCAATTGTGGCCACTAAAAGAATATTTGCAGCATTCCATAAATGCAATTAATGCTTAGACTTTTAGTTGTTTGGCCTACCATAGCATGCTAGAAAATGCTGCGATTTACCTTTAGTAGCATTGGATGAATGCTACCTTATGCCATATTTGTTGTAGTGTTACTGGGGTCTTGACTATCCTCCCCTCAGTGCCTACCAGAGTTACATTCATGGCCTTTTTCTTAGATTTTTTGATCCAGACTCTGTTGCCCTCTTTTCTTCTCGTGGTTATGAAACCTATATCAGGTTCGTATCATTACACTTTTTTTATGATCACCCTTCAGTTACTGATTTTTAAATTTTCTTTCACTTTCTAATTTATGTCTGTTTTTCTTTGCAGAAAACTGCTGATGAGATGGACAGTTCTATCCTCTGATGCTCTGATATTCTTTCTTGCTATTTTTTATTTTGTTTTCGTGTACTACACTAATCACAAAAACATCCGAAAAAGCGATATAGGGTGGCACATTGCAATTCTTCTAATCAATCCGTGTCTAATATTAATCGACCATGGTCATTTTCAGGTATTAAAGATCTTTTGCTTAGTTGCTTGTTGCTTGTTCCTTTTTTTTACTGTTTATTCTGAATTGTCAATAAAGACCATTTCTCATTCTTTATGGTTCTCAATCAGTACAACTGCATCAGCTTGGGCCATACTTGGGTGCTATTGCTGGTATCTTTGCTCAGAAGGATCTTGAGCCAGTTTCCTGTTCACTCTTGCTCTTAACCATAAACAGGTGCTTTCTCCATGTTACTCTTGCTTTGCGTCCTAGCTTTTCAGTTATCTTTCTAAGCTTTTGCACTTATCCCAAATAGTAGCAAATTTTACCTGTTATAACCATAGGTAGTTCAAATATGCTTAAAACCCTCCAATTTGTAGACCTTTGCTGTGCCAAATTATCAGTTGGGTTTTATATAGGTTTTTTTTTAAATCTTTTTTATTTTTATAATTTTAGTAATTGACTGATTCATGTTCATACAATATTTGTCTTCATACTATCTCTCTAGTCTATTAATTTCTTATCATGTAATTAAGGTGATGATTCATGTGATAGGTGGATAAAATGTCTATTGAATGCCTGTGATTATGGAATTGGTTATTGGTGTCAAGCAACAGAGGTTTGATGAAATCTGCTGATCTTTATCAAAAATAGTATACATGTGGGGTCGTCTTGGGACATTTCTTAGGTTTAAATCTTATCAATAGTTTTGTATAATAAAAACTGCTCTGATGACCGATTGAATCTGAAATCTTGGCGCACATTTGATTCGGTATTACTTTTATTCCACTTTAAATTGGTTGGGGCATTGTCTGCAACCATTGAAGTTCAGAGTATTGAATTCTATGATGATTGGATTTCTGCATAAGAGCTTAGTTCCATTCAACCTTATATGGAAGTGCTAGCTGTTAGCCTACAGAACCATGCAAGCAGAACTGCCATCAAATTCAAACTCACATGATATCTTTGCATGTCTATCCTTTCTTTATCCATGTTTATGTAGTTAATTTTCATATTTAATCCCTTTCATCTGCAAACTGAATACTTTGGACTATTATAAGTTGTGCCTTTCATTACAGTCAAGTGTTTTTAATATATTGCAGAAAAATGTTTGTTCATAAGGCTTTCCATGAAACTGTTGTAGTGAATTAAATCTATGACATGGTTTTGGAACTAAAGTTGAAGAAAAATGTTCTACCACTATTGAGTTGTAAAGATGAAGTAAATCAGCAATATTAGCTACTACTTTGTGTGTGAAATCCTTAGAAGCGAATAGAGAGGAAGCAACACAGAAAAGAAGTTTGGTGTGATCTTGTTTTCATCTTCACTGGAGTTGTCCAAGGGTCTCTGCAAACATAAGCTCTTCTTACAGCATATGTTTATGCAAGGTTTTTTAGCATATTGAATGAATTTTAACGTAGTTGAATTTATTTTAGTGGAAGAAGTATTTAAGCCACTTCAAGATAAGACTGATATCTCAAGTTTGTGTACAATTGTTTGGTTGCAATGCTTTATTGCATTTCTGCACATCTATAGAGCTATGCTTGCGTACATGCTGTATTAAACAGATGTGAAACTAACTTGTAGGATGGCTGAGAAGAAACACCAAACACTTTGCTGGTTTTCTTGTATCTATTAGCTGGCAATCTCCATTTGTAATCCATTTCTCTAGCTTATCCGTAGGTGGAATTTTATATAAATAAGTAGCATGATTTTTTTAATATATAATTTTTTTGGTGTGTTTTCTGTTTATTTTACTATTTTATTAACAAGCAGTTCAGAGAGTACGTGGATGACACTTAATTGTTAGATGTTATTGTTGTGCAGATGAGTGCATATTATGCACCTGCTTTTTTCAGCCATCTCTTGGGTAAATGCCTAAGACGTAAGAATCTGCTTCTAGAGGTCATAAAACTGGGCATGGTGGTCTTAGGAACGTTCGCCATTGTTTGGTGGCCGTATCTTCATTCAGCAGATGTCGTTTTTGGGGTAAACAGCATCAAAATATTCTCTTTTGTTTATTGCACAATTTGTTGGTCTGACAGAAATCTGAGTCAGTTAATAGTATAGTTCTTGTTTTTCTGGCTTAGAGATGTGAATAATGGCCTTAGCTTCTCATATTTCAGAAACTAACATTCTTACACGGACTTAATAGTTTAAAAGCATAGTATCAGATTTAGTTATATTATGAATATCTTGCTATAAATCAGCCCAGATAGCGATCGCTTTCATCCAGTGAGGGTTCTGTGGTGTTAAGAAGAGAAAGCTTATGAATTTTATTGAACATCCCATGTTCTGGCTAGATATACTAACACTAAATCTTTGCCATATGTGCTGGGTCACAGATGATGGATAGATCATATTAATTGAATCTTGAAGTAAACACATTAATTATTTTCTTGAACATGGTAAACACATTAATGATTTCTTGAACATGGTAAAGCTTTTCCAGACATGGAATTACCCATTATTGGTAATTGTTAGAAATAATTAGAAAAAAAGAAGAAAATATTGAATCGTTGATATGGATTGTGTATTGTTAAGGATAGTTATGGTTGTACAGCTTGCTGTTTAGATTTATATTGATGGGTGAAATTTTTTCATGCATATAAACTGCAGGTTGGGATTATACTAGGTAGTTTAAATGTTAGCCAAAGGAAGGAAAATTCCTGGCAGGGGAGAAGCAGTGTCGATGAACTATGCTTTTGGTCCACATGAAGATGACATAATCATAAAACATAGGCTTCTAACCCGCACAACCACCACGAGGGGTGAACCCCAGCTGAAGAAACTTCAGAAGAAGTTCACCTCGTTTGTACTTGAGATTGAGAAGGATGAGGATAACTACAATGATTGCGCGAAACTTTCGAAAGCCTTCTTACAGGAGTTGTCCACTTTTGAGATTCCACTTCTCAAGAGCAAAGCTGTTATTGACGCAAACCTCAGAGAGAAAGAGAACTTCAATTAATTGAAGGAAGAGATAAATAGGCAGATCTCACAAGCTCAGGCTGACATAGAAGATCTAAAGAAGCAACTTGAAGAGAGTAAGATTGAAAGACAGCACAAAAAGGAGTGTGAGGCTATTAGAAGATTGACTGCTACGCAGCCACCAAGATCAGAGATACAAAAGATCATTACAGACCTAGAGAAGGAGATTGCTGCCCTAGAGGCTGAAAATACAGCTGGTTCAAGGTTGTTGGAGCTTCGCAAGAAACAGTTTGCTCTTTTGTTACAAGTGGTATGTGATGCTTTTGCATTTTCTTTTTTTGAGCTTTTATAATTGAATTAATGCTTCAGTCTGGTTGCAAGCAGTTTTGGCTATGATAATCATACAAGTCGATCCTTTCTCATTTAGTTGGTCGGGAAATTTAGTAGTATTGAGGAAGTTTTTAAAACTGACACACATAAGATTACAGGGTTCGGTCTGTTTCTTTGTCAATTATTTAAAGAACCCACACCTAAGAAGAAAATTTAATGAGCTTTATTAAGCTTAATGCTTATGGCAATTATTTCCATAGCACAGATTGTGGCAAAAATCTAAACATTTGAATCTTTTATATTGTATGTTATTCCACAACTTATATTGCTTTGTACTCATTGGCATGGTAAGTTCTGATCTTTTTTGGAAATATAATGCAATTGTTGAACAGGTGTTCCCCTACTTTTATTTTTTATTTTAACTTGTATTAAATTTTAGTATTAAGTTTGAGAGACCTTGTATTTCATTCACTGATAGTACTTTATAGCACCAGTACCTTGTCAATCCTAGAAGTTGAATCATTTATCCAAATGCTTGGGGGTTTCATCTAGATTCAGTTACACTGGTTTTAGTGTCTTCTAAATTTTACCTTTTGCAATCTTGGTGTGTTTGTTTCTACCAGGAATATGGTTGTGATAAATCTTGTGGGTATTGTCATTGTAAATTAATCTAACTGTTAGCATTATATTTTGTTAAAGAATATTCCTTAATCTTTATTGTGATATTAGCTAGACATGGAGATATAACTACTAAAATTAGATTTTCCCATGCATATGTAAACTCGAAGTTGTTGGAATTGGGAAAAAGTTGTCAGAACCCTCCGTCCCTGTTGTTCTGCTTTAGTGTCCTCGATGTGTTGCAATAAGGTTCCTACAAAGCCATGATTAGTTGTTTTCTGGATAAGACATGGATGCGGCGTTAGTTCTGTTTCTTATATTGCACAACACATAATGATGATGGTATAAAATAATGGGCTTCTAAATAGTTCTTTCTCATTCTACTTATTTTCATTTCAAGGTAAGTAAAATTTCTTTTCCTTGCTTTGTCCACTTGACTCTTGGCATTTCTCTCATGTGGAAATTGTTTGAATCATTGCTTGCATCTATAATCTGCAGTACATGAGAAGTCTATTCTGCTGCCACTTTTGCCTGCAAGCCTACTGGCTCTAGAAGAGCCACATCCTTTCAGATGGTTAACTCATAATGCATTATTTTCTATGTTTTCGCTTCTCTGTCGGGACAAACTGGTGTTACCATACATGGCCGTCTATGCTCTATTTACTCTTCTTTACTATGCACCTGGTGGAAGATCACATGGGATGAAAACCAAGCCTTCTGCCTCTTTTGCATCGATTATGATAGGCTTTCTTTATTTGTGCTCATTTGTTCTTCATATTGTTTACTTAACCATGCGTCCTCCTGCAAAGTTCCCTTACCTCTTTGAAGCAGTGATAATGCTTCTTTGCTTCTTTTAGTTCATTTTGTTTGCCTTTCACAGTAATGCAAAGCAATGGTTGTTATCCAAGCATTTTCTTTTATCATTGAATGAGATCACTATAAATAAACTAGCTTTGGTTATTGTAAAATGAAGAAATGTGTTCAAGTTTTGCTACCAGTTATCTTTTTATGTAAAGCCTATTTAAAGAATTTGAGCTAGGAAAATGATTTTTTTTTTTTTTTGTGTATGTAGACAGAATTTATCACAATACTGCTACAAGTTTTAGGTTCTCACCTTTTCTATTTATAAAATTGTAGATGAATTACGAATGGCCGTAAAGGAGGTTTATGTGATAATGGCAGTGAATGTAGGCAATGTGAAGAGGCATTGGTTGCAATTAATTACAGTGGAGAAGTCTTTGAAGCGGTAACTCTTTAATCTGATTAGTGGTCCTGGAAGTTTTTCTAGTTCTTGTTATACCAAAATATGATTTATCATAGTGTCATGACTTGAATCCATTGAACGTATTCATAAATGTCCGTCTGTAGTTACTACCAATGTATTGACAGATCTGATTTCTGGGGAGGAGAGTCAGAGCTACTGGTTAGTACTCATTTTTATAAAGTTAACGGCTGTGCTGGTGTTTGATATCTTGTAGACTTTTAGTGATTATCTACTTTATATGTTTGTGTTTGTATATATATTAAATTATTCTCTTTGCAAATTTATTGTTTCTATATGATTAAGCAGAAATAGAAGATCTGAAATATCAAATGTCTTGTTTTATTTTATTGTATTTTGATTTTCTCTTTAGATGTTCACGATGAAGTTAGTATTAGATATCTAACTCTAGGCATGACGGTTGCAATGTTGCTAGGTACTTGAAACAGGTGATCTTTTGACAGAAGTCACTGAAAGGGTGGACTATTTTGTGCAAGGAAAAACGATAGCTGCTGGGAATTTGTTTGGAAGGTCAGTATAAGCCTACCATGAACACGATAATATTGTTGTAGGAAATGTTTCATTGCTGCCAGCTTTGTGGTTGAAAAGTTTTTCAAGAATGTCTATTCATTTCGCATGGCAACTCAATATTTAATGCAATGTTTGTTTCATTTGGCTTGAAATTTGGAAAGGGATGCAGGGGGAAGGTATGCTTTTAGTTGATTTAACCTGTTAATACTTCTCAGCTCTTGCATTTTTGTAACTATTTTCCAGGATTTACTAATTATTATACACTATATGTTATGTTATTTGCCTAGTGCTTCTTGTTAATATTTGAAGGTGTGACTCCTAAGTCTTCTGGTTCCATGCAAGTTTGACAAGAAATGTAGATGTTATTACAGTTAAAGATGAAAATTGATCAAAGAATGTTCTTGCTTTTTATAGACTGAGGGTTGAATTTTGTTTTTGTATATTTCTTTGAACAATTTCTGCTCTTAGGATGGCCTTATCCTCTTTTTTATGGTCAGCATATCCATAATCTTCTTTGTTTACTAGGGGGGAAGAAAAAGGAATCCTGTTGCTTTCGGTTAATGAAAATTACTAGGTGGGAGTTGTTGCGGTCAAGTCTATAACACAAAGAAGCGCGACGAAGGCAACGTAATGCGACCTTTGAGTCGTGGCTTCCTTTCCACCGCTTCCCATCTCTCCTCACCTCGAAATCTTCTGTCAGTGTCACCCACCAACGCCATCACAATCAGCGTTCTTCAAACCAGAAGCCTCGGGTTTCATGCCACCGAACCCAAAATGAGAAAGAAGGAAGAAGTAGATAATCAGAAAAGTAATATACAATCAAATCCTCGCGTCAATAAGCTCCAACAACTCATTCATAACTCTTCTGGTACTCTAAAACAGAACCCACTTGCAGTTTCTTATGAAGTTTCTGATTTTTTTTTCTGGTGAATCTGGTATGAATATCGGTGACTTTTGTTGTTGAAGGTGAAGATGGATTAATTGCTTTATGTATGTTTAATTGTTTATGCATATATTTAGTGTTGAATTAGGGCATCTTGAGCTTTTTGTCTTCCATTCTAGGCTTGATGAGATGACAAATGTAGATAATTTGATTGAGTTTTTGAGGACAGCAGCTTTGGTTATCACTTTGGGCCGAGATTTTATATATTTTTTAATGCCCTTTTGGAGTAAACCCAGAGAGAGTTTCTTGCTAACGTGTTGAACATAACCCTTTTACTTATTAATTTCATATAACGAATTTATAGTGCATAATTGGTGCTTCTGAATTCAACACTGTTCTCTTTTCAGAAATATTTTTATAGGTGCTCATTTCATGTATGTTTAATCTAGGACAGTACAGTGGATGCATTTTTATTTTATGTAAATAAAACATTGATTGAATGGAATGCATTTCAAGAAATACTATATAATATAAATAATTTTTTTGAAAAATATTTATAAATATATATATTCATACTTGACGGTTCAAAACAATGATAATCAAGAAATACTATTCTCAAAAACTTGACAATAATAAACCGTCAAATATGAGCTAAACGAATATGAGGTAAAAATTGTCATATTTGACAGTATCTAGACGAACAAGTATTAATAAACTGTCAAATATGAGCTAAAAATTCTGTAATATTTGATAGTAACAAATATTAATAAACAGTTAAATATGAATTTGGTCATACTTGACAGTATCCAAACGGACAAGTAATAATAAATAGTTAAATATTTGACTGTCAAATATGAGCTAAAAATATTCGTCTACAAAAAAAGAGTCAAATATGAGCCAAAAATTTTGTCATACTTGACAGTATTTAACCGGTCAAGTATTAAAAATACTACTTTACAATAATATTTGCCTGTAAAAAAAGAGTCAAATATTATTTTACGCTCACATACTTGACGGTTAAAAGCAATCAAATATGAAAAAATTCTTCATCATATTTGACGGTTACTGTCAAATATTACTAACAATAATTTAAATATTTTGACCGTTAATTTTGTCATATTTGATGGTTGATGTCAAATATTTCTTCCATAAACCGTCAAATAATGCTAAAAATTTGAATTTCAAACGTATATAAACTTGACTATTTTGTAAGAGTCATATATGTTATAGTGAATATTTGACTGTTTGACCAACTGTCAACTATTATCATATTTGACGGTGACATATATGACATGCAATAACCGTCAAATATTATCATATTTGACGGCTAAAAACAGTCAAATATTAGCTTTTTTCTTGTAGTGGACTGGGGTCGATCCACGAGGAAGGGGATTTAGCGCTACAAAATATAAGGTAAACAAATATGATATGAATAATTCAAATGAGTAACAAGATGGTATTAATAAATAAAAGCAAGATGATAGTTGATATAACCGATCATTCAATTGTAATCAATAATAAGAGGTGGCTAAACCATCCATGGAAATGAAGAACAATTAAGTAATAAACAAGAATACTTAAATACACAAATAAGAGAAATTGACACAATAATAATGAAAGCTAAGGTTAAGGGATCTGCCCTTGATATATCAAATAAGGATAAACAACCCAATTATAACTCAATTAGAATCCACACATCAAGGAGGTTCCAATCGGAAGGTAAGTCATTTAAGCCCATTTTAGTTATCTGAATTATATTTGTTTCGTTACCAATATTTATACCCATTCTTGTAAATAGGTTCAAGCATCCAATGTGCCAATCACTATATGTCTACAACAAATCAAGATTCCTAACTGGACTTGTACTGGTAAGGAAGAACTATACGACATCTAGAAAGGATACAAGCATTTGATGTGCCAAGGATTGTCTATAGTGGATCAAGACCTCCACTTTACGAGTGGAGTCAAGATTGATTAAAGAAATAAATATAAATCATATAAAATAAATATCAAAAGATTACGATTATAAAGTACATGTCAAGAGTTAGAAAATCATTATTCTTATATCAAGGGTTTCACCCTTTTACCTTAGCAACAGAGAATTTAGCAAGACATTATAAAAGAAAGAAAACAAATTACAAGAAAAAAAAGATTTATTAATAACATAAAAACACAAGAGAGAAAAACACAATAACAAGAGATCCTAGCCAAGGCTAAGATGCCTTAATATGTCACAAGGCACCTCTATTTATAGATACATTCAGGGGCACACTTGTCAAATTATAAAGGGACAACTGTAAAATATCTTGTTCACAATTTAGATCATTATGTTCACTAAATTTGACCACCAATTTCGGCATCAAATTATTTAGAATTTTGATCATATGTCTGCATGAAACTTGTAGATATTTCTCTCAGCTTTCTATAACATTTTGATTCACTTGATTTGGATACGTATATCAAGAGATATGGTCAAAATACGGAGGCATAATCAGGCTAGGTCGAAACTACAGATGGGTTCACTTCAATCCCATTTTTGGTCTACTAAGAGCCCAAATTTGATGATTCTTGTGAAATAAGATCTTGTAGATAATTTAATCCGCTTTTTAACAAATCAAGATTTGCATCATTCTGATTTGCAAATAGAAAGTTATGCCCATTTTACCAAACCTATAACAAAAACCAAAATTAAGGTGAAGTTAATTCAAAAGACGCAAAGATTACAAATATGCTTAAGTTGAGGAATTTAATGACACTATCAGTGCAAAATAATGGATTAAGCTCTTATTAATCATACACATTTAAGTATTCATCATGCCTCATAAAGTTACTTCATTAGGTCCTCCTTCAAAACAAACTTAATTTTGTAAGACTAAAAACAGTACCTCAATTTCTTTGAGAGCTAGACTATGGCTAAACAGGTTTTCTCCACGTAGCTATACTTCGTCTCATATGGTAGCAGCTTTTTACTAAGATAATAGAAGGCGTGCTCTACACCCTCCTCATCCTCTTGTGCCAACATGGAACTAGTAGCCTCCTCCTCAAGACATAAGTAAAGAATTAAATTATTCCCAAGTTTTGGTAGCCTCAAAACCGGTTCTGCAAAGACTTCTTAATTCTTTCAAATGCTTCTTGGCACTGATCATTCCCTTCTAATGACTTATTCTTCTTTAAAAGCCCAAATATCGATGCAAAAATGGTTGTCAGTTTAGCGATGAATCGACTGATATACTGGATATTCCCCATAAACCCTTAAACTTCTTTTTCGGTCGGTGATGACATCTCCGTAATGGCCTTCACCTTGTCTAGATCTACGTCTATCACTTTCTTGCCAACTACAAATCCCAGCAACTTCCTCGAGGTGACTTCGAAGACACACTTTTTTGGATTTAAATGCAGCTTGTATTTCTTTACCCTTTCTAGGAATCCGTTTAAGGCTTCAATGTGACCCTCTCGGGTCTTGGATTCACCATCATGTCATCTACATAAACTTCTCTCTCCTTATGCATCATATCGTGAAATAGTGTTGTCGCCATTCGTTGGTAAGTACCCCCTGCATTTTTCAAATCGAAGGGCATCACTTTGTATCAATAAGTTCCCCATTCTGTAATGAAAGTTATCTTCATCTTGTCTTTATTGGCCATCATTATCTGATTATATCCAGAGAACCCATCTATAAAAGAAAACATCATATTAGTGGCAGTGCTATCCACTAGCACATCGACATGAGGCAAAGGAAAATCATCCTTTGGTGAGGCCTTGTTCAAGTCTCGGTAGTTTGCACACATTTAGACCCTTCCATCATTCTTTGGCATTAGCACAATGTTGGCTAACCATTTCGGATAACTCACCACTTCTAGAAACTTGGCTTCAATTTGTTTAGAGACTTCCTCTTTGATTTTTTGAGGCTATCTTGGCCTCATTCTTCTTAACTTCTGCTTAACTAGTTTCACATCCGGATAAGTCAGAATTGTATGCTCAATAATGCTTCTATCGATTCCGGGCATGTGTCATAGGACCAGGCGAAGACTTTATCATGTTTCTTTAATAATTTTTCAAATTTCTCTCTCTCTTTGGGAGTTTTATCAAGTGCAATGCACATGTTCTTAGGTTTTTCGATTGTACCAAGATTAATGTCATGAGTTTGAATGGTATGAATTTCAAATATACTAGTGAAATGCAAATTATGATGCACAACGCCATTAGGAAAGACATCAAACAAGCAAGCAAAATTATTCTTTATTGCATTAAATTTCGAAACATAAACAATGTCCTCTTCTTCAAAGGGGTTGGGTACAAGTATATCTTCATAAGATACACTTCTAATTCCTTCCTTGATGAAAGCAACTAGGTCGATGGACGGGTCTATTGGCGGTGCTGGTTCTTGAGGCTTTTCCTCTTCGACGGTCATCTTCTCCATCTTTCTCATCAAGTCATTCCCTTTGGAGACTCCTACTTGAAGGATATCTTTGAAGATCTCGAATCTGGGCTTCAACATTCCCTTGAAAACCCATGGTTCAGTAGCTTCTACATACTTCGTATCTTGGGCTTTGATAAATTTGATGAATTTCTGTTTCTTGGGCTTATCATCTTCTTCTTCCCCTTCAGATTCATAGCCTAACCCCCTTCTAGAGGTCTAACCTTTGAAGTCTGGAAAAGATGGTAGGTCGCGTCCATCTCTCCCAAGTCTAGTTCCTGGTATGTACCTATGGTTTTTTATTATTCCAACAATGATTAGGCTGACTTTGTTAATCATCGCTAGTTGAAACCCACCCATGTAAGGTATTTCTCTAACCTTCACACTCAAAGCAGTTGGTGCAATTATTGATGCTGCATGAATGGTTACGATCTCTCCATCCATGTTGAATCGACTTTTTTTATGCAAGGTGGAAGAAACTCCACCAAGCGGATGGAACCATGCTCGTCCCAACAAAGCAACGAACATGATTGGAATGTCAAAGACTGTGAATTCTATCATCACTTTAATCAGCCTAGTCTTCACTACAGCTTTGAAGATCCCAATAGCACTTCTCTTTGAGTCATCATAAGCCTTGATCACCATCTTACAAGGCTCAAGCTCATCTTCACTAATCTCGTACTTGTGTAACATCTTTATAAGCACAATATTAATGGTAGACCTATCGTCCACCATGATACAAGAAGATAACTTCCCACCAATCTCGATGGTGATGAATAATGGCTTATTATGGTTTCTCCCTTCGAATGGTAAATCTTCATTCGTAAAGGTTATTTTCCCTCTTTCTCTTACCCCCTTAGGCGTTCCTCCAGTCAAGGCGGTCAGCATTTCATTAGTAGTGGCAGCCATTGATCTCTCTACCTCTACCAAGGCCTTTACCATGGCTTCTCTGTGCTTTTGGGATAATATAAGTAGATCCCAAATGCTAGCATTCACTTCAGTCTTCTTCAACTATTTGATCACTTGGTCTTCTTCTCTCTTGGTTTCTTCTTCTTTGGAAACTTCCTTGCCCTTCTCAATTGTCTTTCAGTTGATTTCTCTTTTTCCTTCTCATGGTAAAATCTACCATTCCTCGTTACTCCTAGGACATTTTCTCAGCTGAGTCTCCTAGGTGGTGGGCCTTTTCTAGCCCATTTTCTAGCCATCCATTTGTTGGCAAACGAGTTTGATGGCGTAGGCTTCTCCTTGATGGGTGTCACTTCAACGGTTCTTCCTCTTCTTGCTCACTAAGATTCATAAGTTCAGGTTCTAAGCTTCGCTTGACCCTTTTGACTACAATGTTGGCCCATGCATCTTTCATGGTGTGAATTTTGGCTGCCAAAGGAACAGGCTCATTTTCTACCCTCTCAATGATCTCCTTAGGCTCATCTTCTTTAGGCTTCTTTGTCGAGGTCGTATTTCTAGCGATTTATTCTAGCTTGGACTTCTCCTTTCTTTTGGCTCTCTCGGCCTTATTTGATCTACACTCCTCGAAGGAATTCATGACTTGCTCCTCAGTCAAGGCCGATCCAATCATGTTGGTCGATAGAGAAGGCACCCTGTTGTGGTTAGGCAATTGGTTACTCTTTGTGTTGGGCTCGTATGTCTATGGGTTAGGAATCTGGCCTTTGTCAATCAAATCTCAGATCTTATCGTGAAGGTGAGTGCAATCGTCAGTCTTATGGCCAGTCACTTGATGAAATTTGAAATTCTCATGGTACCTCCAATTCCTTGATAGTGGGTTTGGAAGCTCTCTCAGTGGCAATGGTTGCAAGATCCCTTAAGCCCTCAATCTTGTAAAGACTTTGGAAATTGGCCTTCCCAAATTACTGAATCTTCTTTGTGGAGCAACTGCTTTCACCTCTACATGCTTCATGGTAGGACCACTAGGTTGGTGGTATTGCCCTTGATTTCTTCGAGGGTAGCCATGAGTGCTTCTATTCTGTCTAAACTTCAATTCTTCTATTTGGATGCCTGAATCATACAAATCTTCAAATGTTTTGATAGGAAAACCCGCTAGTCTGTCACTGATGAAAGCGTGGGCTCCATTGTTCACCATCTGAACCTGGTCATTTTGCGTTGGCCTGGTGTTCATTTTGGCTACTTTAGCCTTCCAACGAACTAGGTATTGTGGCGGTACTATTCTATGAATTGTTAAGAAAGTTCCTTCCAATCTTCTCGAACTCTCTTTGGTAGAGCATGGTACCATGCTACCGCATCATCTTCTAAGGATAGCATGAAGTATGTTAGTATATACTCTTTTCTCAAAGGAGTAGTGGCCACTATGGCTGCATACTGCCTTAAGTGTGTTTTGGGATTCCCCTTTCCATTGAACTTAGGTAGGTCTGGTAGATAAAACTTTGAAGGCAACTCTTGGTCTTCCATAAGTAAGATGTGGTCCAGGTCTTTGACCCCTTTCAGCCCTTTCTTCTTTAAAAGGTATTGGACCTTTTTCATGTCTTTGGCCTATTGTTTGACCGATTCAGGTTCTTCCCTCTATTTCTGCCTTGGTTGTTTTCACCATCACCATCACCATTACCCTCAGGTGGTGACTAATTCATGCGGTTAGGACCATTTTGGAGTGCTTCAATGAGTTGGACCACTTGCTGTTGGAACGCGGTGATGTCAGCCCTCATTTGAGCCATTTCAGCATTGTTGGTATTTGGTGTAGCCATCTCATCAATTAATTCTTCTTGTCTTGTCAAATGACCACCTGGTCTAAACCAAGCTATGATGACTACAAAACAAAGGTGTTTATGCCATGCATGCATGCATGTATGCATGATATGATGCATGCTCATGCAAGGGCATAGATACGCTTTCAGCCTTCCAACCTTATTCCTCCCACACACGTGAGGTTGAGTCTCTTTTCCTAGGATTTTAGGCTTTACTCCCAAGACATCATCATAGGATATGAAAACGCAAGATTCTCTCTCCTAATTCTAACATTCATGGTGATATTGGATTTTTCATGATTATCATAACATGGTTTTCAAAATGTCACGATAACCCTAACTCATAGCACATGTTCCCATTTTTTGTTCTTATAGGTGACTTGACATGTGGCATTTGTTCATGGTTTCATAGGGTTTGAGTTGATGTTATTCTAATCATAAAAAATTTTCACATCCATAGACATGCATTTTAACATGGGTTTTGGATATTCATCCTATTGGAAATTTTTAAAGTCATCTACATAGGCTTTAGTCTCAAGAGTCCAATGGTGTGGGCTCTTTCAAGCAAGAGATGCCCCCTTAGGCTGGTCTCTTTTTATACCAATTTAATAGTACGTGCTCAAAGGTGGTGACATCAACATGAGTCATCTAGGGGTCGAATGGAGCCAAAGACTTCTCATGCCAATACCATGCGGCTAGTTTTAGGCAATTCGTGCTCATTGTGTTCAAAAAGTGTTGTGATGTAAGGACTCGTTATATCAACATAAGGTATTAAAATTTGGTATTCCCATCAGAATCAACTTCTCTTATCCTCAATGGAGTCGCCACTATAGACAGGGCTTTCATCCTGCCAAAGCGTTTATGACTACGACACTGTGTCAAAGACTCTTTCGAGACTTAAGGGAATACAAACGAGCTATGGGCATGTCTGAAGAAAGGAGTTGTCACCCAATTATTCAATTGGGAATGAATGGAGACAATCTGATCTCTCACTTCGGGACCTAAACTACTCTCATCTCTTTAGAGATGGGTTTAGGAATTTAGGTACGACTCTTTCGACCAGCCCAGATGTAAATCCGTCCTTCACTTAGGAAATACCAAGTAAGAATATCTCGTGTTATTACTTAATCCACTTAAATGGTTCATTTTATGTACACATTCTCATTTTTATCTTCGTTAAACATATGAGGTGATTGTTCAATCAATGACAGTTGTATATTCATACAAAGAAAGAGGGAGGAGAATAGATTACATTTTCTTTCAAACATGGGGGAATGGGAAGAGGATTACATCATAAAATAATAAAATATTCCATACATTCGTATATTACATTCATTCTAAGTCATGGTCCCTCACCATCAATGTGAGTCCACCATCACTTCATGGCATCGCACAATTACACTTCCCAATATATAAACAATCATACATGCATAAATCTTACAAAGCCATAATCTAATATCATGGTTTTCTAGCATAGATTTGATAAATTCTATCATGGTATTCTACCTATTGCATTCTAGCATTATTCATATCAATTCATATATCATCATGGCATTTTTAGCCTAAAAGATAGCATCTGTGGCATATTCTAACCTAATTCATGTCATTTATGGCATATTCTAGCCTAATTCAAACAATCACCAATTATAGCATTCAAGGGTAAAATGATAATTCAACTATTCTATGCTATTTCCTAATTCATCAAAGAAAGTAAGTCTTCCGAGCATGGTTCTAATCATGTACTCTTAAGGATGATTCTAAGCATTCGCGAAGAAATTAATTCCTAAGCATGTTTCGAAAAAAGGAAAGCAAATATGACTTACCTTGATAAGCTTTTCCATCTTGCAAAATAAATTGGGCTAGCACAATTCATAATAACCCTAATCATGCTTCCAAGCATAAAAATAAAATCTAAACATGCTTTTTCTAAGCAAGAAAATAAAAGAAAATGGGAGGGAAGAGAGAATTCTGCTCTCAAGATGGACCATTTCCGGGTTTGACGCAATAGAACGCCTAAAAAAATACTGGGAAAGACTTCTCAGACTCTTGACCAACAGCCGATCGGCTTTCAGATGGTTGCACGACTGTCTTATATAGTCGGGCGACTGTCTGATGGCCAGGCAGCTAATTTCCTTTTGACCCTTTCCTTTACTATCATCCTTCGATGTAGTCCTTTTGAACCTTTGCTCCTTCGATCACACATAAGTTTTGGAATTTAACTCTGATCTACGATTCCATAAATTTTTGTGGAAACTAGACATTCATAGCTTCGCAACGGTATATGACTCGTCACCAGATTCTTCCCAAATTAATTTATGTGATTTTTCAAAGTCATGTGTTAGTTTTCCAAACGCTTCACCAACTTCTTTTCACCCTTCTCTTCCTAACTCTCAATGGCATTTTGGTCATTTTCTTGCTCGACATTGATCTTCAGTTCATTCTCGAGCCTTAAAAATCTAGTGCTTATAAGTGGGCACCTCAGCCTTTGAATAGACATACTTACCTTAGCCAGGCACGTTCGCCCTTGGATGGGCACTTCAGCCCTTGAATGGGCACACTCGCCTTAAGTAGGCACATTCACCTTTAGATAGTCATTTCAGCTCTTGAATGGGCACACTCACCTTAGGTAGGCACATTCGCCCTTGGATGGGCACCTCAGACTTTGAATGGGCACACTTGCTTTAGATAAGCACGTCCGCCCTTAGAGGAACACATTGACACTCGAATGAGTGCACCTTTTTATGGTAATAGAAAAAGAAAGAGAGATGACGAGGAAGTTTGATAGAAGGAAGACGAAGTTGAGGATGTGCAAAGACGAAGTTAGAATACTTTGTCGACTTTTGTGTCTCACAGACCTCTTGAAAGTAAGGGGTAAGCTATAAACATTGAATTTTTTAGGCTTGATGAAGGAATGAAGGTGAATACTGAGCAATAAAAATTATCAAAATACCCTTGGAGGCCAAGAAATGAAAGGTGAGAGGGAGTTGGCTAAAGGTCTCAAAAATTGACACATGACTTTGAAAAATCATCACAAAAACTAATCCAAGAGAAATTTGACGATGAGTCATATACCGTTACGAAGCTGCAGATGTCTAGTTTTTGTAAAAATTTGCTGATCATTAATCTGAGTTGGACTTGAAAAGTTATACATGATTGAAGGATGAAGGTCTGAAGGGGCTGCATTGAAAGAAGACAAAAAAGGACAGGTTTGAATGGAAATTGATCAGTCAGCCATTATACAACTACCCAGCTATCCAAGACATCCGCCCGGTTATTGGCCAATGGACGGCCATCCATCAGATGGCCACCCTACTACCTGGAGATGGCCGTCGAACCCTTGGATGCTTATTTTTTAAAACTTGTTTACAAACTTTCCTTTTCATCTTCACCCCTCTCTTATATAAACCCCCCTCATTTCACTTTGCAAGGCATACTGATTGCCAAATACAATCATCTCTTTCTCCCTCTTAAAGATATGCTCAAGAATTTGAGAAGTCTTTTCCAATATAAGTTTTTAGGTGTTCTATTGCTCTAAACCCGGAAATGGTACGTCTTGAGAGGAGAATTCTCTCCTCCCTCCTATCCTCTTTTATTTTTCTTGCTTAGAAAAAACATGTTTAGGACTTTATTTTTATACTTAGAAGCATGACTAGGGTTATTATGAATTTTTCTAACCCAATTTGTTTTGCAAGATGGATAAGCGTGTTGAGATAAGTCCGCAAACTTTCTTTTTTTATAATCATGTTTAGGAGTTCAATTTCTTTGCAAATGCTTAGAAACATGCTTAGGAGCACATGACCAGAATCATGCTAGAGAGAACTTATATTTGCTTTAATTTATGCTAGGAAATAATATATAATGGGTAGAATTATCATTTTACCCTTGAATGTCTTGTTTGAAATAGAATAGCTATGATTGATTTCAATTGTTTGAATTAGGCTAGGAATGCTATGATTGGGCTAGAATATGCCATGATAACCATGATAAGGCTAGAAATGCCATGATTCTTAGGAAATTGATATGAATTATGTTAGAATAGTAATAGGTAGAATACCATGATAGAATTTATCAAATCTAGGCTAGAATATCATGACACTACATTATGGCTTTGTTTAATTTATAATTTGTTTACTTATGAATGTACAAATTTGTGTATATTATGAAGTGTAATTGCGTGATACCATGAAGTGATAGTGGACTCATATTGACGTTGAGGGACCATTACTTAGAATGAATATTCAAATATATGAATGTATGAAATATTTTATTATTGTTGAAAAACAAATGATGTAATCCTCTTCCCATTCCCCCATGTATGATGAAAATGTAATCTATTCTCCTCCCTCTTTCTTTGTATAAATATACAACTATTTTGATTGAAGAAACACTTAACAAGCTTAATAAAGATAAAAATGAGAATGTGTACATAAAATGAACCATCTAAGCAGACTAAGTAACAACACGAGATATTCTTATCTGGTGTTTCCCAAGTGGAGGCCGGATTCACATCCAGGTGAGTCAAAAGAATCTTACCTAACTTCTTGAACCCATCTCTGAAAGGATGAGGGTAGTTTAGGTCCTGAAGTGAGGGATCGAATTGCCCTATTCATTCTCAATTGAATAATTGGATGGCACTCCTTTCTCTATACGTGCCCATGGCTCGTTTGTGTTCCCTTAAGTCTAAAATAAGGCTTTGACATAGTATCGTGGTCGCAAACGCTTTGGCGGGATGAAAGCCCCGTTCACACTTTTGTAATTGTGCTTTTTTAAATTTGTTGTAATAATACCATTTAGTAGGGAAGATTTATAATCTCAATCATAAAATTCACACACTTTTTCTTACATTGCTCATTTTTATGAATATTCCAAATCAATTACAGAATTTAGGAAACTCAATCGATGTATTCAAACTGTTAAATACATGCATGATCTTACAACTTAGACAAACAGCCGTAATTACTTAGTTTGTTATATCCTATAAAGTGATAAAAAATAATAGCTAATTTAATTTACGAGATTCTCATCAAAATCGTCAGTTAATTTTACAGAATGATCTTGATTATTTATAATCTTTATTAATCATTAAATTTAAATAGGATTATTAATTAGTGGGCTATGTTTATCAATTAAGATTTGCAAAATATTATGTTTTTTTTCAAAAAGTTTATGTTACATGTGTTTGTCTTGTTAGAATATTAGACAACATAGGATCTGTTTCTAGATTAAAATTAAAACAAACTGAAATTTGTATCAAACTATGAAGTTGAGTTTGATTATAATTTGTTTTAATTAAAATAATTTAGGTGACTCATAGTTAGATAAGGAAACTGAAATAGGAAGAGTTTTAGTTGCACTTCTAGTCTAAGAATCATGGCTATACTAGGAACAAGACTCTTGGCCCTATATAAAGCCTTGTATAATGAGTGGACATATATAGCAAACAATACGCAAGAGGCTATATGGGAAAAAGGACTGGTTAAACATTTTAGGAGCCTTGGGAGTTGGCAAGGACGTCAACGTTTGGGGTGATCCGGGAATCTATGATTTGGCCTATTAATCTTGAGCAGGATCGTGTCTTGAAAGCTAGCTATGGTTTAGGATTGTAAACCATGAGTATAGATCGTGTACTCATGGGAGTTCTTCTCTGTTAGTCTTTCCTTGAGGCATACATTAAAGATTGGTGTTATCTTATCGGTATGCATAAGGAGGATGTAAGGTTAAAACCTTATTGTTGCAGTTTTGATATTCTTGTATTTCTCCATTATTGTTAATTTGAATAAAAGCTGCTGTAAGATCTTCAAAGTGGGCTCGATTGGCTAAACCATTATAAATCTGGTGTTCCTATCTTCTTTATTTTCTTGTTTGATTTCTTACTTGTGGTTTCATTGTAATTTAGTCAATATCTCAGATTGAACGCTTCTGCAGAAGGCATGAAATTCACAACAAATTGTTATCAAAGCTTTTCGGTTCTAGAATATGAGATGGCTACAGCAAAATTTAAGAAGGAATGGTTTAATATCAAGGGTGGTGTAGTAGGAAAGAGCGATTTGAGATTAAGGTGGAGTACTACTCAGATCGTGATCCAAAGACCAATGGAATAGATGGAGAACACAAATAGATTTATGAGGAAAAAGTGCTGGGAAAATCTGGTATGACAGCTTGCAGGTTTAAGCATGGCTTGGACTTGGATCAAATCAAATACATGCGGTGCCTTGAGGGGTTGATGGAGAGCAGCAGCTGAATCAAAGAAAGAAAGTTTGAAATCAGATTTGAAGAGGTTGCACACCCAAGTAAGATTAATTGCGCTCCTGCGCAAGTCTACCAAGAAGGAGGCGCTGCCATGCAAATGTGTGGCATTTCTGTGCAAGTCTTACACTCCTATGCCAGATGGGTTGCGCTGTTGCACAACATTCGTAGTTTGTACAACACTTCACATAGAGAGTTGGTGCTCTTGCATGACATGGTGAACTGGAATCCTTCTGCAATGTGGAATCAATAATGGTCGAAGACAAAAACAAGGTGGAGAATTGTTATGTGTGTTTTTGTCTTGTTAGAATATCAGGAAATATAGGATTTTTTTTTTAGATTAGAATTGAAACAAATCGGAATTTGAATCAAACTATGAAGTTGAGTTTGATTATAATTTGTTTTAATTAGGATAATCTAGGTGGCTCATAGTTGGATAACGAAACTGAAATAGGAAGAGTTTTAGTTGTGCTTCTAGTCTAGGAATCATGGCTGGACTAGAAACAAGACTCTTGGCCCTATATAAAGCCTTGTATGATGAGTGGAGATATATAGCACACAATAGACAGTAGGTTGTGTGGGAGAGAATACTGGTTAAACGTTTTAGGAGTGTTAGGTGTCAAAAAAGATGTCAACATAGGGGGTGATCCAGGAAGCAATGATTAGGGCCATTAATAGTTAGCAGGATCGTGATCTTGGAAGCTAGCTATGATTTGGGATTCTGAATCATGAGTATAAGTCATTTACCCATGAGAGTTCTTCTCTGTTAGTCTTTCCTTAAGGCATACATCGAAGATTGGTGTTATCTTGTCGGTATGCATAGGCTATAAGGTTAAAACCTTGTTGTTGCAGTTGAGATTCTCGTATTTCTCCATTATTATTGATTGGAATAAAAGCTGCTGCGAGATCTCTAAAGTGGACATAGGCTTGATTGACCGAGCTACTATAAATCTGATGTTCCTATCTTTTTTATTTTCTTATTTGATTTCTTGCTTGTGGTTTTATCGTAATTTGGTTAATATCTCGGATCGCACGCTTCTACGAAAGGCACAAAATTCACAACAGTTTATTCCATTAATCTTATAACTATTGAGATTTGGAATTTTAAATAAGATAGTTAATATAGTAATGAGCAAGATTTCTAGGCTAGCTTGATGAATGGACACTAAAGTATGGAAAAGAAAAAGAGAAGCACTAGGTACTCACTAATATAATTTTTGACTGGCGAAAGCAAGAAGGAAGGATATATATGCTGTAAAAATCAAAGTGAAAGCTGATCACCAGGATGTTAGAAAATTCGATGCTTCAAATGTGATTTGGCATTATTTATTTATATTTACACGGATGATAAAAGATCCATTAATTATCATGAATATGAAAGAGCGTAAGACTACGAACAACACATATGATAGTTCGACCTCATGTCTAATAGACTTGACTTATATTCGTGTTTAAACCACTCTTTTAATTTACTTTATATCTTGTAACGGACGTATCTCGTGCAACCCTACGCTTTTAGCTTTCTTCAATAATTAGATATATTTTCAAACTCTATAAATAATTACCATTAATTAACATAACTACACAAGAATATAAGAATGCATCGAAAACATTTATCTCTTATAAAATTCAAAACTTCTACTCCTTGTATATATCTCATTTCTTGTTCTTCTAGCTTTTCTACTTTGCAGAGATTTTAAGTTGCACAAGCAAATGAGATTCATTAATGACATAAAACTAGACTACAATTAAGTTTGAAACAGTATGATAAAAAAAGTGAATATGGATGCAAGCCCTATCTATAAATCCAATAGTCTAATTAATATATATATATATAAATATAGAATTATCTCTCTCTCTCTCTCTCTCTCTGTCTCTTTCTATATATATGTATATTGACACATCCGAAAAAGGATTATCTCCCAAGTATAGGAGTGTCGAAGTAATAAACCCAGTGAGACCGGGGTCGACCACGAGGAAGGGGATTTTAGCGCTATAAATTAAAAGGTAAGCAAATATGATATGAATAATCAAGATGATATTAACAAAAGGTGGTAAAACTATCCATGAAAATACGAGGTAAAACCTACAATAACAAATGAAAGAACAATTTCATAAGCAATAAATAAGAATAATTAAAGAACAAAAGTTAGAGGAATTAACACAATAATAATGAAAGCTAAGGTTATGGGATTCACCCTTGATATATCAAATAAGGATAAGTAGCCCATTTTAGTTATACGAATTATGTTTGCTTCGTTAAAAATATTTATACCACATCTTGTAAATGGGTTCAAGCATCCAATGTGTCAATCACCATATGTCTACAACAAATCAAGGTTCCTAACTAGACTTTTGTTGGTAAGGAAGAACCATACGACATCTAGAAAGGATCTAAGCATTTGATGCGCCAAGAATTGTCTACAATTGATCAAGACCTCCACTTTACGAGCGGTGTCAAGATTAATTAAGAAAATAAATATAAATCATATAAAATAAATAACAAAAGATTGCAATTATTAAGCACATATCAAATGGTTAGAAAATCCTTATTCTCATATCAAGGGTTTCACCATCTCACATTAGCAAGATAGAATTTAGCAAGACATTAACCAAGAAAGAAAATAAATTGCAAGAAAAAGAAGACTTATTAATAACATAAAAATAAGAGAGAAAAACACAATCACAAGAGATCCCAGCCAAGTCGAAGATGCTCTAATGGGTCACAAGGCACTTCTATTTATAGATACATTCAAGGGCAAACTTGTCAAATTACAAAGGAACAATTGTCAAATATTTTGTTGGCAATTGGGATCATTAGGTGCACCAATTTTGACCACCGATTTTGTCACTAAATTATTGAGAATTTTGATCACATGTATTCATGAAAGTTGTAGATATTTCTCTCAGCTTTCTAGAACATTTTGATTCATATGATTTGGATATGTATATCAAGAGATATGGTCAAAATACTAAGGCATAGTCAGGCTGGATCGAAACTGCAAATGGTTTCACTTTAAGCCTTTTTTTGGTCCACTAAGAGCCCGAATTTGATGATACTTGTGAATACAATCTTGTAGATAATTTAATCAGCTTTCCAAAACATCCAGATTTGCATCATTTAGATAAATAAATAGAAACGTATGCCCATTTTACCGAACCTATAATAAAACCAAAATGAAGAGAAAGTTAATTTAAAAGATGCAAAGACTACAAATATGCTTAAGTTGAGTTTAATGACACTATTAATGCAATATGATAAATTAAGCTCTTATTACATCTACATATTTATGAGTTCATCACACCCACCAACCAGCTTATTGCTAGTCCCTTGCAATTAAAGCGTTATTATTTAGAAGTGATTTATAGAATTTTATATCCAAGGTGGTCATTGTTGCACTCTCCTTGATCTTATCCAAATAAACAAACTCTTAGCCGATTTTTTTTTAAATGACTAATGTACCCTTCAGTCAAGATATTAACAAACCTTCCTTTTGTGCTCAGTCGACACATAACTATGGGGCTTATTAGAAAGAAGCCATATCAGTTTTAATATTTGTTAAGGCTAACAACCTTAGGTAGGGGGCATTCATTCATCATTATTTTTATTTACATATATTTTTTTCTTCTTTTTTTTTGAAAAAATGCATCTTTAACCCATGTAGCGAGTCTTAGGCTAATGACTCCCTGACCAGTTGGCCTTAGGGCATTAGGTGTTAAGACACCCCTACGAGCTTAACGACTCGAGTTGCCGATGCTTTGTTTTGCTTAGAAACTTGTAGATAGTGCAATGTTCAATCCCATAAGCTTTCTCCCAAACCAATTGGTCTTAGGGTATTAGGTGTTGAAGCACCCCTTAGGCTTGATTACTAGAATTAAGGAGCCTACGAGACCAAACTTATCCACGATCGCCTTTCTTTTTACTTCATTTTTTTCACTTTTTTTTCTTTTACCTTTTTTTTTTACTTTCCCCTTCCTTTTGTTGTTATCCTGAACAAAACAAAAAAAATCAAATATTGCAACATTTCATTTTGCAACCCACAATCATGCATCAAGGTATTTGTGTGTGCGAAGAAAGGTTCATGAATACTTGCTTAATGAGTACATAAGCACACATTTTATTAAATGAAGTGAATGAGACTTCCTTGTTATAAAATTCAAAAATCACAACTAAATAATATCAAGTTAGTTAAAATAAGTCTTCAAAAATGCAAAAAACAAAATGACAAATTGGTTAGAGTGTATTTCAAGAGTTTAAACTGGCCCTCCTTACTCTGTCATTCCTTACCCAGAATGCATCTCAAAGGGAGTTGAACTCCTTACACTGCACTTTGAATCTAATTACTAACTCGTTTTTTTTTTTTGACAAAAACAAAATTTAAGACACACTTATGTCTACTATCCTTTCCCCCAACCAAATGAAACATTGTCATCAATGTTTAAATGTAGAGAGATAAAGTATAGGAGACATTACCTGAAGCTTCTGTTATTCAAGAGAGATGACCTGAAAGACTCATAAAATAAAATGCCACAAATAAAATAAAAGACACAAAAATTACAAAAGGAGATTCAGATCCAATTTGTACTTTTTGTTTTGTCCCCCTGACCAATTAATTTGAGTTATAGCTGGGTCAGGTTCATACTTGACTGCTTGTAATTTATCAAGTAACTCACTAGCAGAAGTGGTAGAAACAAGGATATGTCGCACTGAATGAGGGATAAAATTCTGTTCCATAATTGTATCAACAAACTTATCAAAGGATCAAGAAAATTTTTAACATTCAACAAACCTATGGGTTTTTTATGGAGATTCAGTTGAGCCCAATAAACAATTTGAAAAATTCCTTCAAGAGTACCAATGCCACTTGGTAAAGCAATAAAGGCATCTAAATTGATAAGCATATGTGTCATGCGTTCATGCATAGAAGAGACCTGTAACTCCTTCCCAACCGTTTTTCCTACGATGCTTTATACAGCCAAAGCTTTACGAATAACTCCTAAAACTTGACTATCTCCTACATGTGCAGCTGTTGACACACAACCCATTAACCCGAGGCTACCTCCTCCATAAACCACATGAATCTTTCTTTCAGCTAATAGCCTACCAAGATAATTTGCTACTTCTATAAACTCTTCACTTTTATCCAGTCGAGATCTACAAAATACACATATCCTTTGGATTCGACGTTTTGAAGTTTCCTCCATGTCTATGCAACTCTCTAACTATGTGTGAAGAAGAGAACAAGGGATGTCATATTTATGGAGTGTAAGGTATTCGAATGATGACACCTAAATAGGTAGCTCGATTGTTTGTTGAAAAAAAGTTTGACAATAATGCATAGAAATACAAAAAAAGATGATGAAATAAGGCACCATAAATGCACAAGTCAAACAAAAGATACAAATTAAAAAATGACAGTTGTAATGTATTAAAACTAAAAAATGATAGCACCCATGCATATGTACAGGTAGCTGTGACTGTGGCTCACATCTTCCTCTAGTTTTACGTCCAGAAATGGCTTAAACACCTTCTATGAGTTAGGGATATGCTTCCTATCCAGTTTTCTTATAAACTGATAAAAAGGGTCGTTTTGAGTTAGATTCCCAAGACTATAACGTTCCTGCTCGTCCTGGAATTGTGTCCACAATTTAAAAATTTCACGTTGCACAAGTCCACAAGAATGCGTCTCAAGAGTCAATCGAATATCATCCAAAGACTCCTTACTGAGTCCATTTTTGATGAATTGTAACTTATCCTTTCGATTGTTAGACAAATATCCTAAGGAGCGGCAACGCTGGTTACAAATCCATCTTGCACATTTGTGACAAACTTGTAACCTTTTTGCTCTTCACTTTTTGGCGTAAGAGCTTTTTCCCAAACCTGGCATGTGAGAAACAAGATTATCTGAAAACTCACAAGAAAATCGAACCTTGGCTTCAATTAACCATCCTAAATCAGCAGGAATACCCTTGCACATCAACACCCTTAGTCTTTTTGCGCGAGCTTTGTAAATTTTAAGCAAATCATTTTGAGGAAGAGAGGGAAAACGTTTGTGTAGATTCGAGAGAATGGTATCCATGTGAAGAAAATGAGAGAGAAGAAAAGAAAATGAATGCAAGGTGAGCAAAATTTTTTAGGGAACTGAAAAACTGACTTTAAAAGTCACGGAGTACTGTGTTCGCCACTTGACAAAGAAAAATCAATCCTTAAAAAGGATCAACTAAAGCAATGGACTCTTCATTTCGATCAAAATTTTTAAAAAATGGTTTTAATCGTTGTCCATTAACTTTAAAAACATTACTATTCTTTTGGTTCTCAATTTCAACAGCTCCATGAGAGCAAACATTTTTAATAATGAAAGGCCCAGTCCAACAATCTTGAATCATACAAAAGAACCTTTTGTGAAGGTCCCAAAGATTTTCTAACAATGAATTTGTCATGAAAAACCTTCATTTTTTCTTTGTAGATTTTAGAATTTTCATAAGCCTCATTCCTGATTTCTTCAAGTTCACTCAGTTAGAGTTTACGTAACTTGCAAGCGTCATTCAAACTTGTGTTAAATGTTTTAATGGCCCAATAAGCTTTATGCTCAATTTTCACAGGCAAGTGATAAGGTTTTCCATAAACTAATCTATAAGGTGACATTCCCAATGATGTTTTGAAAGCAGTTCAGTAAGCCTAAAGTGCATGATTAAGTCTTAAAGACCAATCTTTACGATTTGGGTTAACCGTTTTTTCTAAGATTTGCATAATCTCCCTATTAGCTAATTCAACTTGTCCTTGTTTGCAAGTGATAAGGTGTAGAAACTTTATAGGTTATTCCATATTTATTCATTAGAGTTTCAAATGGTTTGTTACAAAAATGTGTACCCCCATCACTAATAATGGCTCGAGGAATTCCAAATCTACACAATATATTCTCTTTCAAGAATTTGATAACTATTTTGTGACCATTGTTTCGACATAGAATTGCCTCGACCCATTTTGAAACATAGTATACTGCAACAAGAATGTACACAAAACCAAATGATGGTGGAAAAGGTCCCATAAAATAAATACTCCAACAATCAAAGATTTCAACAATAAGAATGGGATTCAAAGGCATCGTGTTTCGTTTAGAAATGGATCCCAATTTTTGACAATTTTCACAAGTTTTACAAAATGCATGTGCATCTTTAAATAAGGTGGGCAATAAAATCCACATTGCAAGATTTTAGCAGCTGTTTTTTTAGATGAAAAATATCCTCCACATGCTTCGAAATGACAAAAATTAATGACACTACTTACCTCATTGTCAGGTATGCATCTTCTAATTATTTGGTCCGGACAATATTTGAACAGATATGGGTTATTCCAATAAAAATTTTTCACCTCCGTCAAAAATTTCCTTTTGTCATGAGCATTCCAATGAGGTGGCATTTCTCTTGCCGCAAGAAAATTTACAATGTTAGCAAACCAAGGTACTACAGCGACGAAGAATAAAAATTCATTATGATAAGAGTCATCGATAGGTGAAGTTTTAATTAATGTCTCTATCATTAATCTTGAAAGATGATCTGCAACGACATTTTCGGCTCCTTTCTTATCCTTTATTGTGATGTTGAATTCTTGGAGCAATAAGATCCATCATATCAATCTAGGTTTTGCATCCTGTTTAGACATTAAATATCTCATAGTTGCATGGTCAGTGTAAACAATTGTTGGAAAACCAATTAAATAATATCAAAATTTGTCCAATGCAAATACTACTGCAAGTAGTTCCTTTTTAGTTGTTGTGTAATTCATTTGTGCATCATTTAAAGTCCTACTTGCATAGTATATCACATAAGGCTTACCTTCTTTTCTTTGACCCAAGATAGTACGAACGGCATAATGACTTGTATCACATGTCAATTTAAAAGGCAAGGACCAATCGGGAGATTGTATAATTTGGAGCAGTTGTTAAAATTACAATTATCTTATCAAAGGCATTTTGACATTCTTGAGTCCATTCAAAAGAAGTGTCTTTTATTAAGAGGTTACAAAGAGGTTTAGATATAGCACTGAAATTTCTTATGAACCTCCTACAAAATCTAGCATGACCTAAGAATGAACGGACCTCTTTAACTGTTTTTGGTGGAGACAAATGGGAAATTAATTCCACTTTTTCTTTATCCACTTCAATTCCCTTAGAAGGCACCACATGACCTAAGACAATTCCCGAAGTGACCATATAATGACATTTTTTCCAATTCAAAATAAGACCTTTTTCTTCACACCTTTTTAGGACTTTTTCTAAGTTTTCAAGACAATTATCAAAAGAGTTTTCAAAAACATTTAAATCATTCATGAAAACTTCTAAACATTGCTTAACCATGTCACTAAAAATGCTTAACATGCATCTTTGAAAAGTGCAAAAGTGTCGAACGGGCACGTGAACGTGGTCTTTTCTTGGTCTTCAAGTGCAATGGGAATTTGATACTAGCCTGAGTATCCATCGAGAAAGCAATAGTAAGAGTGTCCTGCTACTCTTTCTAGAATTTGGTCAAGGAATGGGAAGGGAAAATGGTCTTTTCGGGTGACAACATTTAATTTTCTATAATCGATGCACATCCTCCAACTAGATGAGACTCAAGTTGATAATGATTCACCCTCTTTATTTTTTACTATTGTAATTCCATATTTCTTAGATACTACTTGTATAGGGCTTACCCACTTGCTATCAGAAATAGGGTAGATAATTCCCACATCAAGCAATTTAAGAACTTCAGCCCTAATAACCTTTTTCATATGTGGATTCAATCTTCTTTGAGGTTGTTGGGATGTACAAATCAAAGGGTTAATGCCTTTTATGGCTTTTAAAGTCCACTCGATTGCATTTTTATGCCCTTTAAGTACTTCTATCAACTTACCTTGTTGCTCGCTTGGGAGGGATAAAGAAATTACCATCGGATATGTCTAATTCTCCCCAAGATATGCATATTTCAGTCCTTCAGGTAAAGGCTTCAGTTCTAACTTGGGAGCTTCTTCTTCTTTGCTTTCATTCATTTGTCTCAATTATTCAAATCATGTTTTTGAGCCTTTTTCCATTACCTGTGCACAATCCAATAAAGAACATATATCAGAAAGATCAGGCTCTAGTTCCATACTTGATTCTAATGAATTGACCAAACAGGTTTCTAAAGGGTCAGAAGAACTCCCTTTTTGGATGTGGTTTTTCACAATAGTTTCAATCATATTAGCCTCCTCGATTTCATCATCTTCTTCATGTGGTTGTTTGCACATATTGAAAACATTAGGTTCCAATGTCATGTTCCCAAATGATAGCTTCATGACTCCATTCCTACAATTAATTAAAGCATTAGAGGTAGCTAGAAATGGACGCCCTAAAATAACAAGAATTGGATTGTATACTTCCACTGGTTGTGTGTCTAAGACGATAAAATCCACTGGAAAAATGAATTTATCAACTTGAACTAACACATCTTCTACTACTCCTCTTGGTACTTCAATTGATCTATCAGCAAGCAAAAGAGTCACAGAAGTCGGTTTTAACTTACCTAGATTGAGTTTCTGAAAAACTAAGTATGGAAGTAAGTTCACACTAGCACCAAGATCAAGTAAAGCTTGTTCAATTTTATGGTCTCCAATAACACATGAAATTGTAGGACATCCTGGATCCTTATATTTCACTGTATTATTGTTTTGAAGAATAGCACTTACTTGCTCGGCTAGAAAGGCCTTCTTTTTCACAATCAATTTTCTTTTCACAGGGCACAAGTCTTTCAAAAATTTTACATAAGAAGGTACCTGTTTGATCATATCTAGCAAGGGAATGTTGACCTTTACCTATTTGAAAATTTCAAAGATTTCAGAATTGTGAGTTGGCTTCTTTTGTATGGCTAATGCTTAAGGAAATGGAGGCACAGATGAGGATTTGGTTTCTTCTTTGCTAGGTGTTGGTTTGGCAACCTTTTCTTGCTCTTTAGAGATCGATTGTTCTTCTTTCTCATAAGGGTTAGGAATTTGTTTTTCAACAACCTTACCATTGCGAAGGGTCATGACTGATTTGGCTTGGCCAAAATAATGGTTACTTAAACTCCCTGCATTTGTGTTAGATTGATCTTTAGGGTTTTGCAATGTTTGAGAATGGAATTTTCATCTTTCTTGGATGCTAAATGTGGATGCAAATTTTGCAAGAGTGTTTGACAAATTTGCTAATGTTTGAGCAGTTTGACTATTGAAAGTCTCTTGCTTTGTAATGAATGAATTCAAGTCTCTTCAAGGTCATTCATAGGAGGAGGACCATATGCATGATCAAGAGAATTTTGAAAACTTTGTCGTGTTTGAAAATGGACTTGTGAAGATTGTGCATGATTGTCATTTTTCCAACTAAAATTTGGATGATTTCTCCAACCAGAATTGTAGGTTTATGAGTATGGATTGTGATTTGGCCTTTTGAAAGTGTTCAAGGCATTGGCTTGTTCATGGAGACATTCCCTAAAGGTAGGCAAAGTTAGGCACTCATCAGTAGAATGGTCATTATCATTACAAATGTGACAGACAGTTTCTTGAATAGAATTTAATTGACCGCTCTTTTTCATTTCTAAAGCCTCGACTTTTCTAGCTAGGGATGCAAATTTGGCTTGAAGGTCATGGTCTTCCCTGACGTTGTAAATGTCTCTATTGGATGTCGAGGTTGGGGCCTTGCTTGGTGCCTCATAGGTGCCAGCAGTGTCCCAAGTTTAGGCTTTATTTGCTAGGGAATTGACACATCCGAAAAAGGATTGTCTCCCAAGTATAGGAGTGTCGAAGTAATAAAACCCGGTGAGACCGGGGTCGATCCACGAGGAAGGGAATTTAAGCGTTACAAATTATAAGCTAAACAAATGTGATATGGATAATTCAAAGAGGTGACATGATAATATCAACAAGTATGTAAGATGGTAGGTGGTATTACCGACCATTCAAATATAAAACAAAAAGCAAGAGGAGGTAAAACCATCCATGGAAATAGGTGGTATAACCAACCACAGTAAATTAAAGAACAATTTCATAAGGTGGTAGAACCTACCATAGTAAATAAAATAAAAAGTTCATAAACAATAGAATAATTAAAATACAAGAGGAATTAACACAATAACAATGAAGGCTAAGGTTAGGGGATCCGCCCTTGATATTTCAAATAAGGATAATTAACCCATTTTAGTTATATGAATTATATTTGTTTCATTACCAATATTTATACCACTTCTTGTAAATGGGTTCAAGCATCCAATGTGCCAATCACCATATGTCTACAACAAATCAAGGTTCCTAACTAGATTCGTGTCGGTAAGGAAGAACCATACATCATCTAGAAAGGATCCAAGCATTTGATGTGCCAAGGATTGTCGACAATGGATCAAGACCTCCACTTTACGAGTGGTGTCAAGATTGATTAAGAAATTAAATATAAATCATATTGAATAGACATTATAAGATTAAGATTATTAAGCACATATTAAGGGTTAGAGAATCCTTATTCTCATATCAAGGGTTTCACCCTTTCACCTTAGCAAAAGAGAAATTAGAAGAACATTATAATAGAAAGAAAATAAAATGCAAGAAAAAGGAAATTCATTAATAACATAAACACACAAAACACAATACAAGATCCTAGCCAAAGCCAAAATGTTCCAGCCAAGGCCAAGATGCCCTAATGGGTCACAAGGCACCTCTATTTATAGATACATCCAGGGGCAAACTTGTCAAATTACAAGGGCATAATTGTCAAATATTAGTTGTAAATATCTTTGACAATTGGGATCATTAGGCACCGACTTTGACCATCAATTTTGACATCGAAATGTTGTGAATTTTAATCACATGTCTTCATGAAAGTTGTAGATATTTCTCTCAGCTTTCTATAACATATTGATTTGCACAATTTGGATACGTATTTTGAGAGATACGGTCCAAATACTGAGGCCTGGTCAGACTGGGCCGAGACTGTAGATGGGTTCACTTCAAGCCCAATTTTGGTCCACTAAGAGCCCGAATTTGATGATGCTTGTGAAATGCAATCTTGTAGACAATTAAATCAGCTTTCCAAAACATTAAGAATTGCACCATTCTGATCTATAAATAGAGAGTTATGCCCATTTTACCGAACCTGTAACAAAACCAAAATTAAGAGAAATTAATTTCAAAGATGCAAATGCTACAAATATGCTTAAGTTGAGGAATTTAATGACACTATTAATGCAATATGATGAACTAAACTCTTATTAAATATGCATATTTAAGTGTTCATCAGGAATCTAGGTAGTCAATTGCTTCCTCAGGGTCTCTATCTCCAAATTCTCCATTGCACATTAGCTCCACTAGTTGCCTATCTCTCCCACCATTGGTAAAGGGTTTCCCCTTATTTTTGAGTGAAATTAGAGATTTCTCTTTTAAGAGAATTTGTTCTATGGGTAAGAAAAAAAATTTTAAAAAATTGTTGTTTCATCTCATCTCATGAATTGATGGAACTTGACCTCAAATTTTGTACCCATGTTCTAGCTTTATCTTTTAAAAAAAAAAGGAAAAAGCTTTAATCTAATGGTGTTTGTGCTACAATTTAGGCCATTGTAGGAGTTACACACCTCTTCAAAGATTTTTAAGTGCAAATATAGGTTCTCCATATCAAGGCCATGAAAGGTAGGTAAAAGTGGAACAAAACTTGGTTTGAAATTGAAATGGATTACATCAGGAGGAGAAACTACACAAGATGGTGCACTAGTCCTTACCGGATTCATGTAATCTTTGAGGGTTCTTAGTTGGTTTTGATCATTTTGTTGGGAACGATTGTCCCCTTCATCCATGAACCTTTCCACTTGATTGTCAGCCATATTTTCTAAGGAAGATGATGTTTCTCTAACAAGTCTACCACTAGATGTTCTTGACCAAATTTTCATGCAAGAAAGAGAAAAGAAAAAAGAAGAAAAGATGAACACACGACAAAGAAAAAAATTAAGATATAAAATGAGAAAAGAGAATACTTACAATGTTGCATGCCTATTTTTACCTTCCCCGGCAACAGCGCCAAAAACTTGACACATCCGAAAAAGGATTATCTCCCAAGTATAGGAGTGTCGAAGTAATAAACCTTGTGAGACTGGGGTCGATCCACGAGGAAGGAGATTTTAGCGCTAGAAATTAAAAGGTAAGCAAATATGATATGAATAATCAAGATGATATTAACAAAAGCTGGTAAAACCATCTATGGAAATAAGAGGTAAAACGTACCATAGCAAATGAAAGAATAATTTCATAAGTAATAAATAAGAATAATTACAGTATAAAAATAAGAGGAATTAACGCAATAATAATGAAAGCTAAGGTTAGGGGATTTACCCTTGATATATCAAATAAGGATAAGTAGCCCATTTTAGTTATATGAATTATATTTGTTTCATTACCAATATTTATACCACTTCTTGTAAATGGGTTCAAGCATCTAATGTGCTAATCACCATATGTCTGCAACAAATCAAGGTTCCTAACTAGATTTGTGTCAGTAAAGAAGAACCATATGGCATCTAGAAAGGATCCAAGCATTTGATGTGTCAAGGATTGTCTCCAATGGATCAAGACCTCCACTTTACGAGTCGTGTCAAGATTAATTAAGAAAATAAATATAAATCATATAAAATAAATAACAAAAGATTATGATTATTAAGCACATATCAAAGGATTAGAAAATCTTTATTCTCATATCAAGGGTTTCACCCTTTCACCTTAGCAAAATAGAATTTAGCAAGACATTAAGCAAGAAAGAAAATAAATTGCAAGAAAAAGAAGATTTATTCATAACATAAAAATAAGAGCGAAAAACACAATCACAATAGATCTTAGTCAAGGCCAAGATGCCTTAATGGGTCACAAGGCACCCCTATTTATGGATACATTCAAGGGCAAACTTGTCAAATTATAAAGGAACAATTGTCAAATATTTTGTTGATAATTGTGATCATTAGGTGCACCAACTTTGACCATCGATTTCGACACCAAATTATTGAGAATTTTGATCATATATCTTCATGAAAGTTGTAGATATTTCTCTAAGCTTTCTAGAACATCTTGATTCATATGATTTGGATACGTATTTCAAGAGATAAGGTCAAAATACTGAGGGATGATCAGGCTGGGCCAAAACTATAGATGGGTTCACTTCAAGCCCATTTTTGGTCCACTAAGAGCCCGAATTTGATGATGCTTATGAAATACAATGTTGTAGATAATTTAATTAGCTTTCCCAAACATCAAGATTTGCACCATTCTGAACTATAAGTAGAAAGTTGTACTTATTATACCGAACATACAACAAAACTAAAATTAAGAAAAAGTTAATCCAAAAGATGCAAAGACTACAAATATGCTTAAGTTGAGGCATTTAATGACACTATTAATGCAATATGATGAATTAAGCTCTTATTAAGCATACATATTTAAGTTTTCATCATCATCATATATATATATATATATATTTCTATCAATCTGCCTGAAAAGGAATAATGATGGACCTATTCTTGCGTACAGATTCTATTTATTTCCTCAAGCTCCATTCGCTAGCTTTAAGCATCTAAAGCAGCTAAAAGAAAAAGAGAAATATTTGCGCATGAATGCCATTCCACGGACTCTGAACCTGACCATAAATCCAGAGCTCTTGTCAATTGAATTCTCTCCATCAAATTTCCTCATATAGAAAAATAATGCATCTATTATTGCATTAAATGCTTAAGTTGAGGCATTTAATGACACTATTGATGCAATATGATGAATTAAGCTCTTATTAAGCATACATATTTAAGTGTTCATCATATATATATATTTCTATCAATCTGCCTGAAAAGGAATAATGATGGACCTATTCTTGCGTACAAATTCTATTTATTTCCTCAAGCTCCATTCGCTAGCTTTAAGCATCTAAAGCAGCTGAAAGAAAAAGAGAAATATTTGCGCATGAATGCCATTCCACAGACTCTGAACCTGACCATAAATCCAGAGCTCTTGTCAATTTAATTCTCTCCATCAAATTTCCTTATATAGAACAATAATGCATCTATTATTGCAGTACCATTTCCATTTCTAGCCTATGGTTTCACCCACTAGCTTTTTGCACCCCAACCACCATTGATGGTTTTTCTAGTACCTTGCATGTGATCAATGGCCATACAATTGATGTCTGAATTGTATCAATTCAGGGGTTTATATATATATTCAGTAAAGTTAATCAATACACACATCAAGCTTGAAGAAGGCTATATGGATATTAAATTAAAGGCTTTCATAGTCAAGATAATGTCATTCTGTAAAACTTATTGTCTTATCTTTAGCGAAACTTATTGATCAGATAATGCACATTGAGTTTCTATCATATATGTATGTAATTGATTTAGAATCATAGACATAAGCAACAACATGAAACTGCAAATACCATATGTAAAGAACCATGTTAAGTAATATTCATTTATAACGATAGGAAACAGTAACCTTGAGACCAAATTAGTGACTTCCAATCTAGCAAATGATTATGTATGCAGCACGCTGTCCACTAATATGGCCCTAAATTTAAATCTAAAGCTCTTGTGCATTGGATTTTCTCCATCAAGTTCCTAATATAGAAAATAATGGATTTACTCTCCAGCTTTGTTTTCGTTTATGGCTTCTGGTTCCACCCGCTAGCTTTTGCCTCACCACTACATTGGTTTGTCTTCTATCTTTGCATGTCTTAAATCAGTGGCAATTGACTTCACAACAGAGGGAATTCGTGTTTGGATTGAATTTTATTGATTTAATCTATACTTTTTTTTTACTATTTCTATCTTATTATTCAAATTGGAATCGCTAATAGAGATGAACCTTGAACGATGATAAGTTCAAATTGCTTACACAAGGAAGGTAGAACTATTAATAAAAATTATTTCTTATTAATTAATTCAGGTTCTATTCAAGATAAAAACGAAATCAAAAAATGATTGGCTACTATTTTTATTACTTTATGAAATTTTAATATAATTAATTAACTAAATTCATAATCTCATTAAGAAATGTTCAACTTTGGATTAATAATACTTATTTGATAAATCAGTCATGTTTGCTAAAGTCATTAGTTATATTTTCATGGCTTATGATTTGCCAAATGTATTACAAGTTATACATATTTCTTAAGATTGAAAATTTCATTGATACTAAGGTACAAAGATTTTAATTAGTTTGAATATGAATTAAATTGATTCAAAATAATAAATTGATTCTCGTTAATATAATCAGCAACAGTATGTAAAACAAATGATTTTGATGGAATGAGAAAATTTTAATTACATCATGTTAATGTAAATACTTCCAAAGTTTGATTTTGTGAGTTTTGTAATTAAAATTGTTAGAATCACCTGAAATTGTGTTTTAATTAATCAAATATATACACATCCCAATGCTAAAGCCTATCGTTTTAGGCTTGTTATCTAGGTCTCACAATAACCCCCTCCTGATGCTTATATATACCCTTCTAATCTTTGTTTAAGGTATGCACATTTCTCTAAACTCACTCTCACTCTCTCTCTTTAGAATTCTTTATTTTTGAGAGCTTCTCTCTTTAGGAAGCTCACTTAAAGAATTATTATGTGCGAGAGACTGACTTGAGCACTAGAGAGTTCTCACCAGCATCAATGCTGACACCCTTGGTTATTGTCATTGTTTTTAGGACCTTGACTTGTCAATCCAACTGAGCCTTAACTTGTTTTTTTTTTTCGTCATCCAAAAATCATGCATCAATAAAAATCTTTCTATAAATCGTGCAGTACTATAGGCATCCAGTGATGATTAAATCTTTAAGAAGAAAAGGTTTAGATTGTTTTCATGTACTATTGTGATTTAAGATTGTAAAAGATCTTAGTAGTAAAAATTTCAAAGCTAGATACATAGATTCTAATTACTCACCATTAAAATTGAGTAAACTTGTAAGTAATAAATTTGGAGATCCATAACCTTTTTAAATAAATTTATAAGTAATATTATATGAACAAAATTTGTATGCAAAGTTGACGTGGAACCACTTATTCAATGCCACATTACTCATCATCATTTGTTACATCGATTTTCTTATATTTATCATTATATTTGATGAACACTTAAATGTGTATGTTTCATAAGAGCTTAATTCATCATATTATACTAATAGTGTCATTAAATTGCTTGACTTAAACATATTTGTAATTTTTGCAACTTTTGAATTAGTTTCATTTTGATTTTAGTTTTTTATGCAGGTTTGGTAAAATGGGCGTAACTTTCTATTCATAGATTAGAATGATGCAAATCTTGATTTGATGGAAAGTTGATTAAATTATTGACGAAATTATATTTCATAAAGATCATGAAATTCGGGCGTTTAGTGGACCAAAATTGGGCTTGAAAATAACCCATCTACAGTTTCAGCCCAACCTAACTATGCCTCCGTATTTTAACCTTATATCTTCAAATGCGTATCCAAATTGTATGAATCAAGGCATTCTAGAAAACTAAGAGAAATATCCACAACTTTTATGAAGACATGTGATCAAAATTATTAATATTTCGACATCAAAATTTATGGCCAAAGTCGGTGCACATGATCATCCAAATTGTCAAGTGCCTCCTTTGTAATTTGATAATTTTGTCACTTAATTATGTCTATAAATAGATGAAGTTGTGACTCAAAGAGGCATCTTGGCTCTTGGCTAGGATCTTTTAACATTGTGGTTTCTCTCTTGTGTTTTGTTCTCTTAATATTATTAATAAATCCTTTTCTTCTTGCAATTTATTTCTTTCTTCCATAATGTCTTGCTAAATTCTCTCTTGCTAAGCTGAAAGGGTGAAACCCTTGATATAAGAATGAGGATTTTCTAACCCTTTGATATGTGCTTAAAAATCATAATCTTGTGTTGTTTATTTTATATGTTTTATATTTATTTTCTTAATCAATCTTGACACCACTTATAAACTAGAGGTCTTAATCCATTATAGACAATCTTTGGTACATCAAATGCTTGGATCCTTGTATGTTCCTTACCAACACAAGTCTAGTTAGAAACATTGATTTGTTATAGACATATGATGATTGGCACATTGGATGCTTGAACCCATTTACAATAAGTGGTATAAATATTGGTAATGAAACAAATATAATTCATATAACTAAAATGGGCTTAAATGAAATACCTTTCGATTGGAACCTTCCTGATGTGTGGATTCCAATTGAGTTATAATGGGTTTATTTATCCTTATTTGATATATCAAGGGCGGATCCCCTAACCTTAGCTTTCACTGTTATTGTGTTAATTTATCTTACTTGTGTATTTCATTTATTCTCGTTTGGAAGCTTATGAAATTGTTCTTTCATTTGCTATGGTAGGTTTCACCACCTATTTCCATGGATGGTTTTACTACCTCTTATTTTTTATTTATATTTGACTAGTTGATTGTACTGCCTACCATCTTTACTTTTATTTGTTAATATTGTCTTATTCTTGTTTCTTATTTGAATTATTTATATCATATTTGCTCTTCTTTTAGTCTGTATTACTAAATCTCCTTCCTTGTGGATCAACACTGGTCTTATCAAGTTTATCAGTTTGACACTTCTATACTTGGGAGATAATCCTTTTTTGGATGTGTCAAATTTTTAGCATCGTTGGCCGAGAAGGCAAAATTTGGCGCACAAAATTGCAAATATTCCTTTTACCAATGTTGGGATAGGTACAAAGAATTGCTTAGTACCTATCCCTACCATCAATTTGAAACTTAGAGATTGGTTTCAAATTTCTATGGAAGGTTAACACCTCGAGATAGGCAATTAGTAGAACTAATGTGTAATGGGTAATTTTGAGACAAAGGCCCAGAGGAAGCAATTGACTATCTGGACTTACTAGAAGAAAAGCCCAAAATTGGGACACTGTTGGCGACTATGAGGTACTTAGCAAAACCTTACCCTCGACATCCAGTAGAGGCATTTATAACCTTAGGAAAGACCATGACTTTCATGCTAAATATGCATCTCTACCTAGAAAAGTCGAGGCTTTGGAAATGAAGGAAATGAAAAAGAGTAGTCAATTAAAGTCCTTTCAAGAAACTATTTGTCACATTTGTCATATGTATGACCATCCTATTGATGATTATCCAACTTTGCTTGCTTTTAGGGAATGTCTATATGAACAAACCAATGTATTAAACACTTTTAAAAGGCCTAATCACAATCCATTATTCACAAACTTACAATCTCAGTTGGAGAAATCATCCCAATTTCAGTCAGAAGATTGACAATCATGCACAATCTTCACAAGCCCCCTTTCAAACACATAAAAAATTTAAAAATTCTCATGATCATGCATCATATGTTCCTCCTCCTAAAAAGGATCTTGAAGAAACATTGCATTCATTTACTATAAAGCAAAAGACCTTTAATACTCAAACTTCTCAAACATTAGCAAATTTGACAAGCACTCTTGCAAAATTTGCATCTACATTTAATATCCAAGAAAAAGAGAAATTTCTTTCTCAAACATTGCAAAACCCCAAAGATCAATCTAAATCAAGGACAGGAAGTTCAAATAGCCATTATTTCGACAAAGCCAAATCAGTCATGACCCTTCGTAATGGTAAGGTTGTCAAAAAACATATTTTTAAACTTTATAAGAATGAAGATGAATCGATCTCTAAGGTAAGGAAGAGTTTAGTATGACAACACCTAGCGAAAAGGAAACCAAATCCCTACCTGTGTCACCATTTCCTTAAAATTTACCACTCATAAGAAGCCAAACCACAACTCTAAAATTTTTGAAATTTTAAAAGAGGTAAAAGTCAATATTCCTTTGCTAGATGTGATTAAACAGGTACCTTCTTATGCCAAATTTTTTAAAGATTTGTATACCGTGGAAAGAAAATTAAATGTGGAAAAAAAGGTTTTTCAAGCTGAACAAGTGAATGGTATTCTTCAGAATAATAATGCTATGAAATATAAGGATCCTGATTGTCCTACAATTTTATGCAGTATTGGAGAACATAAAGTTGAACAAGCTTTACTTGATCTTGGTGGTAGTGTGAATTTGCTTCCATATTCAGTTTTTAAAAACTCAATTTAGGTGAGTTGAAACCAACTTTGTGACTCTTTTGCTTTCTAATAGATCAATTAAAGTCCCTGGAGGAATCGTTGAAGATGTGTTAGTTCAAGTCGATAAATTCATATATCCTGTGGATTTTATCATCTTGGATACACAACCGGTAGAAGTATGTAATCTAATTCTACTTATTTTAAGGTGTCCATTTTTAGTAACTTCTAATGCTTTGATTAGTTGTAGGAATGGAGTCATGAAGTTGTCATTTGGGAATATGACATTGAGCTCTTTAATATGTGCAAGCAACCACATGAAGAAGAGGATGAAAATGAGGAAGCTAATATGATTAAAATTGTTATAGAAGACCATATCCAATTTTTCTAGCCCTTTGCAAACCTATTTAGTCAATTTATTAGAATCAAGTATCAACTAAAGCATAATCTTTCTAATATATGTTCCTTACTCGATTGTACATAGGTAATGGAAAATAAAGGCCTAAAACCATGATTTGAAGAATTAGGACAAATGAATGAAATCAAGAAAGAGAAAGCTCCCAAGTTAGAATTAAAGCCCTTACCTGAAGGACTTAAATACCCATATCTTAGGTGTGAACGAGGCTTTCATCTTGCCAAAGAATTTGCAACCATGGCATTATGTCAAAGCCTTTTTTCAGACTTAAGAGAACACATACGAGCCATGGGCACGTATAGAGAAATGGAGTCGCCACCTAATTATTTAATTAGGAATGAATTGGGGCAACCTGATCCCTCATTTTAGGACTCAAACTACCCTCAATCCTTCAGAGATGGGTTTAGGAAGTTAGATACAAGCCATTAACTTATCCTAGATCAAAATCTGACCTCCACTAGGGTATACCAAATAGGAATATCTCATTTAGATATATAGTCCACTTAGTGTTGTTCGTTTTATGCACACATTTCAAGTTTTATTTTCATTAATCATGTGAATTATATTCAACCAAAGTAGTAGTATATTCATATATAGAAAGAGGGAGGATAATAGATTACATTTCCTTCAAACATGGGAGTGGAGGAAGAGGATCACATTACTTTGTTCTTCAACAATAATAAATTCGATAAAGAACACATTCAATCAATTATAAGTGATGGTCCCTCACCACTAATGTGATTCCACAACCACTTCATGGCATCATATAATAGCGCTTCTAAACACGATACATATATATTCATTGCATACTCACATGTTCATAAATCACTTAATTCAACATAAAGCCATAATCTAGTATCATGGCATTCTACTATAGATTTGATAATTCTATCACCATAATTCTATCTATTACTTATTCTAGAACAATTCATATTAATTCATATTATCGTGGCATTTCTAACCTAAACATGGTTATCATGGCATATTATAGCATAATCATGACATTTCTAGCTTAATTTAAATAATTAAAGTCAGACAAGGCTCTTCTAGCCCAATCAAACCATTCAAATGTAATATGGTAATTCTGACCTATTATATTCTATTTCTCAGCATATACTAAAGCAAATATAAATTCTCCTAGCATGATTCCAATCATGTGCTCCTAAGCATGATTCTACGCATTCGTAAAGGAAATTAAATTCCTAAATATTATTCTAATAAAGAAGGGATAACGGACTTGCCTCGACACATTTATCCATCTCACAAAACAAGAAAAAAGGTTAAACAATTCGTAAAACCCTAAACATGCTCCTAAGTGATAAAATAAATTCTCAACATACTTGTTCTAAGCATAAATAAACATGATCATGCCAATTCTAAGTGAGAAAAATAAACCAGAAGATAAGAGGGGGAAGAGATGACTGCTCTTAAGACGGACCCTTTTGTGATTTAGAGTAATAGAACGCTTAAAAATCTTTAAACTATAAAAGACTTCTCGAATTCTTGAGCGTGTCTTCAAGAGGTAAAAGAGATGATTATATTCAATCCGTGTGTCCTGAAAAAAGAGCCAAGGAGGGAGAGGGTTTATATAGTTGAAGGTTGAAGTTGAAAAAGGAATCAAAAATCAAAATAGGAAGGTTTATAATGAGATTTTCAAAAATTAGAGGGAGAACAATTAGGCAGCTATTGGCAAATCGTCGGATGACTGTTTGATAGCAGAGTAGTTGTCAATCGATAGTGGAGCAACTATTTGATAGTCAGGCAATGGTTGGTCAATAGTCGCACGGCTGTTCTCCTTCAATCTTTCCTATGTTGGCACTTTGTAGTGCAGCCCCTTTTGACCTTCATCTATTTGATTGTGCATAACTTTTTAAGTTCAACTCTAATTCACTATCTATAAATTTTTATGAAAACTAGACATCCGTAGCTTCGTAACAGTTATGACTCATCAATAGACTCCTTTTGGATTAATTTTTGTGACTTTTTGAAGTCACATGTCAGTTTTTAAGACCTATCATCAATTCCTTCTCGCCTTTTTTTTCTTGGCTTCTAAGGGCATTTTGATCATTTTTATTACTCGACATTCATCTTTATTTCATCATTGAGCATCAAAAATAATGTCTACAGGTTACCCTCTACCTTAGAGAGGTTTGTGAGACACAAATGTCTACAAAGTATTCTCACCTCGTCTTTCCTTCTTCCATCTTCACATCTCTACCGTCATCTTCATTCTATCAAACTTTCTCGTCATCTTCTTTCTCTCCTTCTACTCCTACAAAAAGTGTGCCCATTCGAGGGCTGATGATGTGCCCATTCAAGAGCTAAGGTGCCCATTGAAGGGCTAATATGCCCAATTGAGGCCTAGAAAGTATCTTTATGATGATGTGACGAAACACTCTTTACTACACCTACTTCTTAGGATTTCTAACACTTTTCGGTACACCTACTTCCTAGGGTTTGGTAGCACCCTTTATTGCGCCTATTTTAAAGGCTTCAAACACTCTTACGTGCACTTATTTCTTAGAGTTTCCAACACTATGTAGTGCGCTTCTTCTTAGGGCTTATGCCGATTCTAAGGGCTTAAAATACTCTTAAGTACACCTACTTCTTAGGGTTTCCAACACTCTTTAGTGCACCTTTTCTTAAGGCTTCTGTCTATTCTAAAAGCTTAAAACACTCTTAAATGCATCTATTTCTTAGGGTTTCCTTCTAATGCATGCCCACTGGAAAAACGTCTATCATGCATTGTTTCGCGATCTTTGGACCTCTTTATTCTTCATGCCTTCGGCTAAGTATTCCTCGTTCTTTCTTTGATATCTTTAGACTTTACATTCGTTGGGTTTCATGCCCTCTTTTGAGTATTCCTTTTTTCTTGATTTCTTTTTGTCCACTGGAGAAAAATTCTTGATTTGATATACTTTGGCATTCTTTATTCCTGTTCTCTTCAGATTTTACATTGTAGGGCCCTTCACTAGGGAATTCTCATCATGTTATTGATTCTTTGACTCATTAGGGATCTCTCCATTGTTCGCCCAAGTTCCTGCAAAATGTCAAACATCTCTCGATAATTTCAAAATTAATTTAAATTTTATTTCATTCTACGTTTTCTTCAACAATCTACTTTCTAGTCTCTCGAGGAATTCTTCTATATGACTCCACTCGAAGATTCCATCAATTGATGTTACTCAACTTTCCTTGTGAGTTGCTAAGCCATGGCTGGGTGCTTATCACTGGCACATTAGAAAATTCTTTCAGTCCTAAGGTCAATGTCAATTTTTTCTTCTATTTTTTTTTCTTTTCTCTATTTTCCCTCTCTTCTTTTCTCTTTCCCTCACTTTTTTCTTGCCCTTCCAACTATCTAACAATAAATCTTCTTCTTTATTTTTTTCAAAGTGACCTTCTATTTTTAAGGGGATATTCTTTCTTTAAAGTGGATGCCTTCTTCAAGAGAGATGTTTTCTTTAAAGTAAACATCAAACTTGAACTTCCTCTTTCAAAATAATGTTCCTCTTTGATTGTCTTTAACTATGGCAGTTCTCATTTTTATGGTACTCTTCATCATATTATTATTTGTTTTAGGCATCTTGTACATGGCACTACTTTAATTGTTTGAACATGTCATGCTGCTTCAGGTGATCAAGATGGAGTTGCCTTCGCATATTGTCCTATTTAAGGGAAATTTCATCGAGATGGCAGATGGTGCTGCTTACGGGAAGTCTCATCAAGATAGAGCTGACTTTGCACATCGTGCTACTTGAGAGAAATCTCATTGAGATCAAGCTACCTTTGCACACCACGCTTCTTGAGATAAGTCTTATCAAGACTAAAGTTATCTTTTTACATTGTGCTACTTGAGAGGAGTCTCATCGAGACTGAGCTATTCGATCCATGCTGCTTGTACATCGTGTTGAATTAAGGAGCCTAATCTAGGTGATTGCATATCATGCTAAACTGACGAGCCTTATCCAAGTGGTTTGCACATCGTACTAAACTGACAAGCCTGATCCAGGTGGCTTGTACATCATGCTGAACTGACGAGCCTGACCCAGATAGCTTGTACATCATGTTGAACTGACGAGCTTGACCCAGGTGGCTTGTACATCATGCTCAACTAACGACCTTGATCCAGGCGGCTTGCACATCATGTTGAATTGATAAGCTTGATCTAGGTGGCTTGTAAATCATGCTAAACTGATGAGCCTGATCCATGCGGCTTGTACATTATGCTATTTTGACTAGGTATCATTGAGGTTGACTTGCACTTTGTGCTACTTCAATTGGATTCCATCAAGACTGTCTTGCACATCATGTTGCTTCGATTTGGTCTCATCAAGACTGATTTGCACATCGTGCTGCTTTAATTGGGTCTCATTGAGACTAACTTGCACATTATGCTACTTCGATTGGGTCTCATCAAGAATGATTTGCACATCGTGCTACTTTGATTGGGTCTCATTGAGATTGTCTTGCACATTATGCAACTCGATTGGGTCTCATCAAGACTGACTTGAATACCGTGCTGCTTCAATTAGGTCGTATCGAGACTGATTTGCACATGTTACTGCTATTACTATTCTCCTAAGTGTTGAGCCCATTTCTATTGCGGTTACCCCCACTATTTCATACTGTATTATCATTCCATAGAACTCAATAACTTTTTGACTATGCTTCATTTTGGATTATGCTTCCTATGAGAAAAGAATTTATGATTCATGCATGCGTGCTACATGCTAACGCCAAATATGTATGCTTTTTGGGCTAGACAATCATAAAGGGCACAAATTGACCCTGGCCCAGCTTGTTTTTCTTATGAAAGGATAATGAAGATGACTTAGTGACGAGCAAGGGGGAAATTTCGGTACTATAGACTCATGCAAATGAATCTTCAAATGCTCAAAACAATCTTTTAGCAAATAGTTAGTCTGCCTATTTCAGGCACCACTTCTTACACTTCCCTCGAGATAATTGAGGCAATTCTATCTATCATGATTTTCAAGATGGTTAGGGCAACTCTTTACCCCCTTGCTTCTTTTCTTTCTCAAGATAATGGGCAATTCTTTACCCTCTGTTTCTTCTCACTCCTCAAGATGAATGGGCAATTCTTTGCCTCTTGTATGAAGAGTTTAGAACTATCTTGGGAATTTCTTCATTTAGTTTTAAGCGCATTATTCCTCCTTATTGGAAGACATCCTTGTTGGATGAAATGGCTAGTTTCGTCTATATATCTTGGTTCATCATTATCGGTGGCAAGGTTGCCCTTTTTTAATATTCTTGGTGGGAACTATTGGCAAATTTTCTTCTTCCTGACAATGTTTTCAACACACCTAATAGCCTTCAATAATAAGTTGAAATGCTAAATGTGAGTTGTGTATCAATTTGATTCACATTTGAATTCTTCAAAGATTTCTCAAATTCAATAGCTCAAAGGTATTGCATTGACATTGTGACTGTTCACAATTTCGACTTTAATGCAGAATTATTTCATTCAAGATTCTTCATGCGTGTGTGTGTGTGTATAGGCAATCATGCTTCACACTTTGAAACTCGATAGCTTTATGCGAATAAGAGCCCAATCTCTAAAGAGAAAAGGACTACCATAAGCCCCTTTTTCACACCACTCTCTACTAGTATAGGCTGATCAAAACATCAAGGATCATTACAGCTTTTTCAAGCTTGCACTGTCAGGCTTGGGTCAAGATATGATAAGGGAAATTATAAAGTTAACACATGTAGTCATACAACCATTCTAGGTGGTAACTGAGAGCATCAACTCATTTTCAGTAGCATGTTTATTACAATTTTGAATGCCCACACCTCCACCACATTTGCTTTGCTTTCAATTTTGAGTGGCTACACCTCTAAACTTGATGAGCGATAGGATTAGCACTCTTTTCTTATTTTCTATTTTTCTTTTTCTTTTTCTTTTCTTTTCTTCTTTTTTCTTTTTCTTCTATTTTCTTTCTCTCTCTTTTTTTTTTTAACTCAAAGTTGCACAAAACTTGTCAAATTTCTTTCATCCTTTCATAAGCATGACTCTCAATGCCCTTTTCTAGAGTGTTCATATGTTATGAGTGAAGGGTACTAAATAGGAAAAATTTTCTAGTAGTAAGATAAAATTTGTGGTTTGACAAAGAAAAGGCTTGATTAGGCTCAATGGGATACACTATAAATTTTGTGGTTTGACAAAGAAAATGCTTGATTAGGCTCAATGGGGTAGACTAGGGAAATAAATCATAATTAGGTGTGCTTGCAAGTTCCATCTATCTAAAGGAGGCCTAAATCTTCCCTCGTATTGTGAAGCCTAGGATTTCGCCTCGACTAGTGATCAAACAAGTTCTAGAGTCTTATAAGATCTCAACACATAACTCTATTAATATAAAGTTTCTCTAAGTGATATATAAAGTTCCATATTCATGCTACTGTGCTCAAATGATTGAACAATCAAGAATGAAATTCATCTAGCAAAAAGAGTCAAGCATGCAAACAACACAATCTCATGTATTATCATGACTTTATCAATGATCATCAAAAGAACACATAACTCACAAACATAATATTCTTAAACAAAGTATTTCAAAACATCATTATTCTTTTTTCAGGTCGAGAATTTTTCCTTTGTCAATTAAGTCTTGTATCTCATGTCGAATGCGATGACATTTTTCGATGATATGGCCAGTTTGTCGGTGGAAATCATAATATTCTGTATGGAGGCTTTGGTGTCAATCAGAACAACACAAATGGGACACAAAGCTCCTTAAATAATTTAAATAAAGGTTGTCCCAATTGACTGAACTTCCTTGGATGATGTTGTTTTACATCCTCATTGTCTGTCCTATTGGTTTGTCATAGTGCCCTTGATTTCTTTTAGGGTAGTTGTTATTCTTCTTCTGTTTGGTCTCCAAATCTTCTATTTGAATGCTCAAATCATGTAAGTCTTCAAATGTTTTGATTGCAAAGCTCGTAACTCTATCACTAATGGAAGCATGTGCTCCATTAATCACCATACGGACCTAGTCCTTTTCTGCGGGCCTTATGATCATCTTGGTAGCTATGGCCCTCCAACAAAGTAGGTACTCCGAAAAAGTCTCATTGGGCTTTTTGCGAGTCATCTCTAAATCCCTAAAAGTTATCCCTAATAAGCTATTATGGCTATATTGCTCCACAAATTGTTCAGACAATTCCTCCCAATCTTCTTTGACTCCTTTGGGAAGGTCACGGTACCATATTACTGTATCATATTCTAAAGATAGCATGAAGTACTTCAATATCTACTCATTTGACAAATGAGTGGTGGCTATGACAGCTAAATATTGTCTCAAATACGTCTTTAGGTTACCCTCTCCATTGAACTTGGGCAAGTCAGGCAGACGAAACTTTGGAGCCAAATCACTGTCCCCTATAATCAAGATGCCATATAGGTCTTCGACCCCTTTTAACCCCTTCTTCTTCAAAAGGGATTGAACCTTCTTGGCACATTCAAAAATAGGATCATCTCCCAAGTACAAAAGTGTTAAAGTAATAAACCTGGTGAGACCGCGATCGATCCATAAGGAAGGGGTTTTAGCCTTACAAACTATAAAATGAGAGAATAAGATATGAATAATGTAAATAAATGCTAAGATGATGTTACCAAAAAGATGGTAGGTGGTAGTACTGACCATTCAAATGTAAAACAAAAAGCAAAAGGTGGTAAAACCATCCATGAAAATAGGTGGGAAAACCTACCATAGCAAATTAAAGAACAAGTTCATAACAATAGATGAGAATAATTAAAATATACAAGTAAAAAGAATTAACACAATAATAATGAAAGTTAAGGTTAGGGGATCCGCCCTTGATATGTCAAATAAGGATAAGTAGCCCATTTTAGTTATATGAATTATATTTGTTTCGTTACCAATATTTATACCACTTCTTGTAAATGGGTTCAAGCGTCCAATGTGTCAATCACCATATGTCTGCAACAAATCAAGGTTCCTAACTAGACTTCTGTCGGTAAGGAAGAGCCATACGACATCTAGAAAAGATCCAAGCATTTGATGTGCCAAGGATTGTCGACAATGCATCAAGACCTCCACTTTACGAGTGGTGTCAAGATTGATTAGGGAAATAAATATAAATCATACAAAATAAATAACAAAGATTATGATTATTAAGCACATATCAAACGGTTAAAAATTTCTTATTCTCATATCAAGGGTTTCACCCTTTCACCTTACCAAGAGAGAAATTAGAAAGATATTATAAAAGAAAGAAAACAAATTGCAAGAAAAAGAAGATTTATTAATAGCATAAAAACACAAGAGAGAAAAATACAATAACAAGTGATCTCAGCCAAGGCCAAGATGTGCTAATGGGTTACAAGGCACCTCTATTTATAGATACATTCAGGGGCAAACTTGTCAAATTACAAAGGAGCAATTGTCAAATATTTTGTTGACAATTGGGATCATTAGGTGCACCAAATTTGTTCACCAATTTTGGCACTGAATTATTTCGAATTTTGATCACATGTCTCCATGAAATTTGTAGATATTTCTCTCAGCTTTCTAGAACATCTTGATTACTACAATTTGTATACGTAAATCAAGAGATATGATCAAAATACCGAGTCATGGTTAAGTTGGGCTAAAACTGCAAATGGGTTCACTTCAAGACCATTTTTGGTCCACTAAGAGTCCGAATTTGGTGATGCTTGTGAAGTACAATCTTGTAGATAATTTAATCAACCTTCCAAAACATTAAGATTTGCACCATTCGGATCTATAAATAGAAAGTTATGCCTATTTTACCGAACCTACAATAAAACCAAAATTAAAAGTTAATTCAAAAGATGCAAATACTACAAATATACTTAAGTTGAGGAATTTAATGACACTATTAATGCAATATGATGAATAAAGCTCTTATTAAGTATACATATTTAAGTGTTTATCACACCCCCCAATCAGCTTATTGCTAGTCCCTAGCAATTAAATCACTATTATTTAGAAGTGATTTATAGAATTTTACATCCAAGGTGGTCATTATTGCACCCTTCTTGATTTTATCCAAATGAACAAACTCTCAACCGATTTTTTTTTAAATGACTCATTTATTCTTCAGTCAATATATTAACAAATCTTGTTTTTGTGCTAAGTCGATACATGATTATGGGGCTTTTTAGAAAGAAGCCATGTCCGTTCCAATATTTGTTAAGGCTAACAACCTTAGGTAGGGGGCATTCATTCATCATTATTTTTATTTATATATATCTTTTTCTTCTTTTTTTTCTTTTGAAAGAATGCATCTTTAACCCATTTAGTGAGCCTTAGGCTAATGACTCCCAGACCAGTTGGCCTTAGGGGTGTTAAGACACCCTTACGAGCTTAACAACTCGAGTTGCCGATGCTTTATTTTTGCTTAAAAACTTGTGGATAGTGTAATGTTCAATCCCATTAAGCTTTCTCCTTAATCCATGTAACGAGTTTTGGGTCAATAGCTCCCAAACCAGTTGGTCTTAGGGTATTAGATGTTAAGGCACCCCTCAGGCTTAATTGCTCGAATTAGGGAGGCTACGAGACCAAACTTATCCATAATTGCTCTTTTTTTCCTTTCACTTTTTTTCTTTTCTTTTTTTTTTGAACTTTCCCTTTCCTTTTGTTTTTATCCTAAACAAAACAAAAGAACTCATATATTACAAAATTTCATTTCGCCACCCACAGTCATGCATCAAGGTATGTGTGTGTGTGAAGAAAGATTCACAAATACTTGCTTAACAAGTACAAAAGCACACAGTTTATTAAATGATAAGGTTGTGAGAGTTCACAGATTTGAATAATTCAAAGTGAAATGAATAAGACCTCCTTGTTATAAAATTCAAAAATCAAAACTAGAGAATATCAAGTTAGCTAAAATGAGTCTTCAAAAATGCAAAATCAAAACAAAATAACAAATTAGTTAGAATGTGTTTCAAGAGTTCAAACTAGTCCTCTTTACTCTGCCATTTCTAGCCCAGAATACGTCTCAAGAGGGTTTGAACTCCTTATACCACAATCTGAATCTAATTACTAACTCGTTTTTTTTTTCCTGCAAGAAAAGGAAAATTTAAAACATACTTATGTCTACTATCCTTCCCCCCCAACCAAATCAAACATTGTCCTCAATGTTTAAATATAAAGAGATAAAGTATAGGAGACATTACCTGAAGCTTCTACTATTCAAGAGAGACGACCTAAAAGACTCATAAAATAAAATACTAAAAATAAAATAAAAGACAAGAAAAAATTACAAACGAAGATTCAGATCCAATTTGCACTTTTTGTTTTATCACCCTAACCAATTAATTTGAGTTTTAGATGGGTCAGGTTCATACTCGACTTCTTGTAATTTATCAAGTAACTCACTAGCAGAAGTGGCAGAAATAAGGATCTGTCGCACCGAATGAGGGATAAAATTCTGTTCCACAGCTGCATCAACAAAACTTATCAAAGGATCAAAGAAATTTTTAACGTTCAACAAACCTATGGGTTTTTTATAGAGATTCAGTTGGTCCCAAGAGGCAATTTGAAAAATTTCTTCAAGAGTACCAAAGCCACTTAGTAAAGCAATAAAGGCATCTGAATTGATAAGCATATGTGCCATGCGTTCATGCATAGAGGAGACCTGTAACTCCTTCCTAACCATTTTTCCAACGAGGCTTTCTACAGCCAAAACTTGACTACCTCCTACATGTGCAGTTGTTGACACACAACCCTTTAACCAGAGGCTACCTCCCCTATAAACCACATGAATCTTTCTTTCAGCTCATAGCCTACCAAGATAATTTGCTACTTCTACAAACTCTTCACTTTTGCCCGGTCGAGATCCACAGAATACAGTTATCCTTTGGATTCGACGTTTTAAAGTTTCCTCCATGTCTATGCAACTCTCTAACTATGTGTGTGAAGAGAAGAACAAGAGATATCATTTTTATAGAGTGCAAAAAGGTATTCTAATGATAACACCTATATATGTAGCTCGACTATTAGTTGAAAAAGTTTAACAATAATGCATAAAAATTAAAAAAAAAATGACAGAAATAAGACACCATAAATGTATAAGTCAAACAAAAGCTATAAATTTAAAAATGACAGCTGTAGGGCATTAAAATTAAAAAATGATGGCACACATGCATATGTACAAGTAGTTGTGATTGTAGCTCACATCTTCCTCTAGTTTTACGTCCAGAAATGGCTTAAGCACCTTCTATGAGTTGGGGATATGCTTCCCATCCAGTTTTCTTATAAACTGGCAAACAGGGTCGTTTTGAGTCAGATTCCCAAGACTATAACGTTCCTGCTCATCTTGAAATTGTGTCCACAATTTAAAAATTTCACACTGCACAATTTTACAAGAATGCGTCTCAAGAGTCAATCGAATATCATCTAAAGACTCCCTACTCAGTCCATTCTCGATGAATTGTAGCTTATCCTCTTGATTATTAGAAAAATATCCCAAGGAGTGGCAACGCTAGTTACAAGTCCATCTTGCACATCTGTGACAAACTTGTAACCTTTTTGCTCTTCGCTTTTTGGCGTAAGAGCTTTTTCTCAAACCTGGTATGTTAGAAAGAAGATTATCTTAAAACTCACGAGAAAATCGAACCTTGGTTTCAATTAACCATCTTAAATCAGCAGGAATACCCTTGCACATCAACATCCTTAGTCTTTCTACGCGAGCTTTGTAAATTTTAAGTAAATCATTTTGAGGAAGAGAGGGAAAATGTTTGTGCATATTTGAGAGAATGGTATCCATTTGACGAAAATGAGAGAGAAGAAAAGAAAATGAATGCAAGGTGAGCAACAGTTTTTAAGGAACTGAAAAACTAACTTTAAAAGTCACGGAGTACCGTATCCGCCACTTGATCGGAAAAAATCAATCCTTAAAAAGGATCGACTAAAGCAATAGACTTTTCATTTCGATCAAAATTTTCAAAGAATGGTTTTAACCGTTGTCCATTAACTTTAAAAACATTACCATTCTTTGGGTTCTCAATTTCAACAGCTCCATGAGAGAAAACATTTTTAACAATGAAAGGCCTAGTCCAACGAGACTGAAGTTTACCAGGAAACAAATGCAATCTCGAATCATACAAAAGAAATTTTTGTGAAGGTTCAAAAGATTTTCTAACAATGAATTTGTCATGAAAAACCTTCGTTTTTTCTTTGTAGATTTTAGAATTTTCATAAGCCTCATTCCTAATTTCTTCGAGTTTACTCAGTTGGAGTTTACGTAACTTGCAAGCATCATTCAAATTTGTGTTAAATGTTTTAATGGCCCAATAAGCTTTATGCTCAATTTCCACAGGCAAGTGACAAGGTTTTCCATAAACTAATCAATAAGGAGACATTCCCAATGATGTTTTGAAAGTAGTTCAGTAAGCCCAAAGTACGTCATTAAGTCTTAAAGATCAATCTTTACGATTTGGGTTAACCATTTTTTCTAAGATCTGTTTTATCTCCCTATTAGCTAATTCAACTTGTCCACTTGTTTGCGGGTGATAAGTTGTAGAAATTTTATGGGTTATTCCATATTTCTTCATTAAAGTTTCAAATGGTTTGTTACAAAAATGAGTACCCCCATCGCTAATAATGGCTCGAGGAATTCCAAATCTACACAAGATATTCACTTTCAAGAATTTGATAACTATTTTGTGATCATTGTTTCGACATGAATTGCCTCAACACATTTTGAAACATAGTCTGCTGCAACAAGCATGTGCATAAAACCAAATAATGGTGGAAAAGGTCCCATAAAATCAATACCCCAACAGTCAAAATTTTCAACAACAAGAATAGGATTCAAAGGCATCAAGTTTCGTTTTGAAATGGATCCTCATTTTTGACAATTTTCACAAGTTTTACAAAATGCATGTGCATCTTTAAATAAGGTGGGCTAATAAAATCCATATTGCAAGATTTTAGCAGCTGTATTTTTAGATGAAAAATGTCCTCCACATGCTTCAGAATGACAAAAATTGATGATACTACTTACCTCATTGTCAGGTATGCATCTTCTATTTATTTGGTCTGAACAATATTTGAACAGATATGGGTCATCCCAATAAAAATTTTTCACCTCAGTCAAAAACTTCATTTTGTCTTGAGCATTTCAATGAGGTGGCATTTCTCTTGTTGCAAGAAAATTTACAAAGTTAGAAAACCAAGTTACTAAAGCAACGAAAAATAAAAATTCATCAGGAAAAGAGTCATCGATAGGTGAAGTTTGAATTAATGTCTATGTCGGTAATCTTGAAAGATGATTTACAACGACATTTTCGGCTCCTTTCTTATCCTTTATTATGATGTTGAATTCTTGGAGCAATAAGATCCACTGTATCAATCTAGGTTTTGTATCCTGTTCAAACATTAAATATCTCACAACTGCATGGTCAATGTAAACAATCGTTGGAGAACCAATTAAATAAGATCGAAATTTGTCCAATGCAAACACTACTACAAGTATTTCTTTTTCAGTTGTTGTGTAATTCATTTGTGCATCATTTAAAGTCCCATTTGCATAGTATATCACATAAGGCTTGCCTTCTTTTCTTTGTCCCAAGACAGCACCAACGGCATAATCACTTGCATCACACATCAATTCAAAAGGCAAAGACCAGTCGGGAGATTGCATAATTGGAGCAGATATTAAAAGTCCAATTAACTTATCAAAGGCATTTTTACATTCTTGAGTCCATTCAAAAGAAATGTCTTTTATTAAGAGGTTAGAAAGAGGCTTAGATATAACGCTAAAATTTCTTATGAACCTCCTATAAAATCTACTATACCCTAAGAATGAATGGACCTCTTTAACTGTTTTTGGTGGAGGCAAATGGGAAATTAATTTCACTTTTGCTTTGTCCACTTCAATTCCCTTAGAAGACACCATATGACCTGAGACAATTCCTGAAGTGACCATATAATGACATTTTTCCCAATTCAAAATAAGACATTTTTTTACACACCTTTTTAAGACTTTTTCTAAGTTTCAAGACAATTCTCAAAAGAATTTCCAAAGACAGTTAAATCATCCATGAAAACTTCTAAACAATGCTCAACTGTGTCACTAAAAATGCTTAACATGCATCGTTGAAAAGTGACTAGGGCATTACAAAGTCCAAAAGGCATCATTCTAAATGCAAAAGTGTTGAAGGGGCACATGAATATGGTCTTTTCTTGGTCTTCAAGTGCAATGGGAATTTGATAATAGCCTGAATATCCATCAAGAAAGGAGTAGTAAGAGTGCCGTGCTACTCTTTTTAGAATTTGGTCAATGAATGGTAAGGGAAAATGGTCTTTTCTGGTGACAGGATTTAATTTTCTATAATCAATGCACATCCTCCAACTATATGAGACTCAAGTTGGCAATGATTCACCCTTTTCATTTTTGACTACTATAATACCAGATTTCTTAGGTACTACTTGTGTAGGACCTACTCACTGACTATTAGAAATAGAGCAGATAATTCTCACATCAAGTAGTTTGAGAACTTCAGCCCTAATGACCTTTTTCGTGTGGGGATTTAATCTCCTTTGAGTTGTTAGGTTGTTTTGGTGTTTTCTTCTAAATGTATTTTATGTGTACAAACCAAAGGTTTAATGCCTTTTGTGTCTTTTAAAGTCCATCCGATTGCATTTTTATGCCTTCTAAGTACGTGTATCAACTTAACTTGTTGCTCGCTTATGAAGGATGAAGAAATTACCACCGGATATGTCTGATTCTTACCAAGATATACGTATTTTAGTCCTTCAGGTAAGGGCTTTAGTTCTAACTTAGGAGCTTCCTCTTCCTTGCTTTCATTCATTTGCCCCACTTCTTCGAATCTTGGTTTTAAGCCTTTTTCCATTACCTGTGCACAATTCAGTAAAGAACATATATCAAAAAGATCAGGCTCTAGTTCTACACTTGATTCTAATGAATTCACTAAACAAGTTTTCAAAGGGTCAGAAGAACTCCCTTTTTGGATGTGGTCTTCCATAATAGTTTCAATCATATTAGCCTCTTCAATTTCATCATCTTCTTCAAATGGTTGGTTGCACATAATTAAAAACATTAAGTTCCAATGTCATGTTCCCAAATGATGGCTTCATGACTCCATTCCTGCAATTAATCAAAGCAATAGAGGTAGCTAGAATTAGACGCCCTAAAATAACAGGAATTGAATTGCATACTTCTACTGGTTATGTGTCCAAGACGATAAAATCCACTGGATAAATGAATTTACCAACTTGAAGTAACACATCTTCTATTACTCCTCTTGGTACTTTAATTGATCTATCAGCAAGCAAAAGAGTCACAGAAGTTGGTTTTAACTCACCTAGATTGAGTTTCTGAAAAACTGAGTATGGAAGCAAATTCACACTAGCAGCAAGATCAAGTAAAGCTTGTTCAATTTTATGGTCTCCAATAACACATGAAATTGTAGGATAACCTGGATCCTTATATTTCATTATATTATTATTTTGAAGAATAGCACTTACTTGCTCAGCTAGAAAGGCCTTCTTTTTCACATTCAATTTCTTTTTCACAGTGCACAAGTCTTTCAGAAATTTTGCATAAGAAGGCACCTGTTTGATGACATCTAGCAAGGAAATGTTGACCTTTACTTGTTTAAAAATTTCAAAGATTTTAGAATTGTGAGTTGGCTTCTTTTGTATAGGTAATGCTTGAGGAAATAGAGGCACAGATAAGGATTTGGTTTCTTCTTCGCTAGGTGTTGGTTTGGCAACCTCTTCCTGTGCTTTAGAGATCGATTCTTCTTCTTTCTCATAAGGGTTAGGAATGTGTTTTTTAGCAACCTTACCATTTCGAAGGGTCATGACTGATTTGACGTGGTCAAAATAATGGTTACTTGAACCCCATGCATTTGAGTTAGATTGATCTTTGTGGTTTTGCAATGTTTGAGAAGGAAATTTCCCTTTTTCTTGGATGCTAAATGTAGACTCAAATTTTGCAAGAGCGTCTGACAATTGAAAGTCTCTTGCTTTGTAATGAATGAATGCAATGTCTCTTCAAGGTCATTCCTAGGAGAAGGAGCATATGCATGATCGTGAGAATTTTAAAAATTTTGTCGTGTTTGAAAAGGGACTTGTGAACATTGTGCATGATTGTCATTTTTTCAACTAAAATTTGGATGATTTCTCCAACCAGGATTGTAGGTTTGTGAGCATGGATTGTGATTTGGCCTTTTGAAAATGTTCAAGGCATTGGCTTGTTCATGGAGACATTCCCTAAAGGCAGGCAAAGTTGGGCAATCATCAGTAGAATGGTCATTATCATTACAAATGTGACAGACAATTTCTTGAATAGAATTCAACTGACCACTCTTTTTCATTTCTAAAGCCTCGACTTTTCTAGCCAGGGATGCATATTTGGCTTGAAGGTCATGGTCTTCCCTAAGGTTGCGAATGCCTCTATTGGATGTCGAGGTTGGAGCCTTGCTCGATACCTCATAGGTGCCAGCAGTGTCCCAATTTTGAGCCTTGTCTGTCAAGGAATCTAGGTAGTTAATTACTTCCTCAAGGTCTTTATCTCCAAATTCTCTATTACACATTAACTCCACTAGTTACCTATCTTGAGGTGTTAACGCTTCATAAAAGTGTGCAACTATTCTCTAAGTTTCAAAACCATGGTGAGGACAGGTGTTAAGTAGTTCCTTATACCTATCCCAACATTGGTAAAGGGTTTCCCCTTGTTTTTTAGTGAAATTGGAAATTTGTCTTTTAAGAGAATTTTTGCTACGGGTAGGAAAAATTTTTTTCAAAAATTGTTGTTTCATCTCATCCCATGAACTGATGGAATTTGACCTCAAATTTTGTAACCATGTTCTAGCTTTATCTTTTAAAAAAAAAGGAAAAAGCTTTAATCTAATAGTGTTTATGCTACAATTTAGGCCACTGTAGGAGTTACACACCTCTTGAAAGATTTTTAAGTGCGAATATGGGTTCTCCATATCAACGCCATGAAAGGTGGGTAGAAGTCGAACAAAACTTGGTTTGAAATTGAAATGGATTGAATCAGAAGGAGAAACTACACAATATGGTGCACCAGTCCTTACCGGATTCATGTAACCTCTGAGGGTTCTTGGTTGGTTTTGATCATTTTGTTGGGAATAATTGTCCCCTTCATTCATGAACCTTTCTACTTCATTGTCGACCATATTTTATAAGGAAGATGATGTTTTCCTAACAAGTCTACCACTAGATGTTCGTGACCAAATTTTCATGCAAGAGAGAGAAAAGAAAAAAGAAGAAAAGATGAACACACGACAAAGAAAAAAATTAAGATCTAAAATGAGAAAAGAGAATACTCACAATTTTGCACGCCAATTTTTACCTTCTCCAGCAATGGCGTCAAAAACTTGACACATCCAAAAATAGGGTCATCTCCCAAGTATAGAAGTGTCGAAGTAATAAACCCAGTGAAACCGGCGTTGATCCACGAGGAAGGGGTTTTAGTGCTACAAACTATAAAATAAGAGAATAAGATATGAATAATGTAAATAAATGACAAGACGATGTTAACAAAAAGATGGTAGGCTGTACTACCGACCACTCAAATGTAAAACAAAAAGCAAAAGGTGGTAAAACCATCCATGGAAATAGGTGGTAAAACCTACCATAGCAAATTAAAGAACAAGTTCATAACAAAAGATGAGAATAATTAAAATACAAAAGTAAAAGGAATAAACACAATAACAATGAAGGCTAAGGTTAGGGGATCCGCCCTTGATATGTCAAATAAGGATAAGTAGCCCATTTTAGTTATATGAATAATATTTGTTTCGTTACCAATATTTATACCACTTCTTGTAAATGGATTCAAGCATCCAATGTATCAATCACCATATGTCTACAACAAATCAAGGTTCCTAACTAGACATGTGTCGGTAAGGAAGAACCATACGACATCTAGAAAGGATCCAACCATTTGATGTGCCAAGGCTTGTCGACAATGGATCAAGACCTCCACTTTACAAGTGGTGTCAAGATTAATTAGAGAAATAAATATAAATCATATAAAATAAATAAATTAAGCACATATTAAACGGTTAGAAATTTCTTATTCTCATATCAAGGGTTTCACCCTTTCACCTTAGCAAGAGAGAAATTAGAAAGACATTATAAATGAAAGAAAACAAATTGCAAGAAAAGGAAGATTTATTAATAGCATAAAAACACAAGAGAGAAAAACAAATAACAAGTGATCCCAGCCAAGGCCAAGATGCCTTAATGGGTCACAACACACCTTTATTTATAGGTACATTCAAGGGAAAGCTTGTCAAATCACAAAGGAACAATTGTCAAATATTTTATTCATAATTGGGATCATTAGGTGCACCAACTTTGACAACCAATTTCAACATCGAATTATTTAGAATTTTGATCATATGTTTGCATGAAAGTTGTAGATATTTCTCTCAGCTTTCTATAACATCTTGATTCATACAATTTGAATACCTATATCAAGAGATATGGCCAAAATACTGAGGCATGGTCAGGCTGGGATGAAACTATAGATGAGTTCACTTCAAGCCCATTTTGGTCCATTAAGAGCCCGAATTGGATGGTGCTTGTGGAATATAATCTTGTAGATAATTTAATTAGCTTTCTAAAACATCAAGATTTGCACCATTCTGATCTATGAATAAAAAGTTATGCCCATTTTACCGAACCTACAAAGAAACAAAAATTAAGAGAAAGTTAATTCAAAAGATGCAAAACTACAAATATGCTTAAGTTGAAGAATTTAATGACACTATTAATGCAATATGATGAATTAAGCTCGTATTAAGCATACATATTTAGGTGTTCATCACTTCTCCATGTCCTTGGCCAATTGCTTGACCGATTTGGGATCATCTAGATCTCTACCTTGGTTGGTCTTACCCTCATTTTCACCATTACCCTCAGGTGGCGACTTGTTCATGCATTTGGGCCTATTTTGGAGTGCTTCAACAGGTTAGGCAACTTGATGTTGGAGTGCGGTCATATCAGCTCTCAACTTGGCCATCTCCTAATTGTTGTTGTTGTCGAGTATGGCCATTTCAATGAATGGTTCTCCTTGCCTTGTTGAATGACCACCTTGTCTAACCCAAGCTATGATGGCTACAAAACAAAGGTCTTAATATTATGCATGCATGCATGTATGCATGATATAATGCATGCTCATACAAGGGCATAGAGAATCTTTCAGCCTTTTAACCTCATCTCTCCCACACACGTAGAGTCAAGTCTTTGTTCCCAGGATTTTGGGCCTCATTCCCAAGACATCATCATAGGATGTGGAAATGCGAGATTCTCTCACCTAATTCTAGCATGCAAATTGATGTTGGATTATACAATATTATCATAAAATGGCTTTCTAAACATCATGCTAACCTTAACTCATGGCACATGTTCCCATTTCGTTCTTATAGGTGACTTGACATGTGGCATTCGTTCATGGTTCCATGAGGATTGAGTTGATGTTATTCTAATCATGTAGAATTTACATCCATAGACATGCATTTTAACATGGGTTTTGGACATTCATCCTATTAGAAATTTTTAGATCCTTCTAAATGGGCTTCAGTCTCAAGGGTCCAATGGTCTGGGCTCCTTCAAGTAAGAGATACCCCCTTGGACCAGTCTTCTTTTATACTAATACAATGGTATGTGCTCAAAGGTGGTGACACCAACAAGAGTCGTCTTGGGGTCAAATGGAGCCAAAGACTTCTCATGTCAATGCCACACGGCTAGTTTAGGCAGTTCGTGCTCATTGTGTGCAAAATTATAATAATGCAAGGACTCAAAATATCAACATGAGATATTAGAATTTGGTATCCCAATCAAAATCAACTTCTCTTATGCCTAGTGGAGTCGCCACTGTGAATGAAGCTTTCACCCTACTAGAGTGTTTGTGACCATGACACTATGTCAAAGCCTCTTTTGAAACTTAAGGGAACACAAACGAACCATAAGCGTATCTAGAGAAATGGAGTCGCCACCCAATTAGTCAATTAGGAATGAAAGGGGTAATCTGATCCCTCGTTTGAGGACCTAGACTACCCTCATCGCTTTAGAGATGGGTTTAGGAGGTTAGGTATAAGCCATTCGCCTCTCCAGAATCAAAATCAGGCCTCCACTAAGGTATACCAATAGGAATATGTTATATATATCTATACAGTCCACTTAGTGTTGTTCGTTTGATGCACACATTTTAAGTTTTATCTTCATTAATCATGTGAGGTATATTCAACCAAAGCAGCAGTATATTCATACATAGAAAGAAGGAGTATAATAGATTACATTTTCTTCAAACATTGGACTAGGGGAAAAAGATAACATTGCTTTGTTCTTCAACAATAAAATAAATTATATAAAGAACACATTCATCCAATTATAAGTGAGGGTCCCTCACCATTAATGTGAGTCCACCACCACTTCATGGCATCATACAATAGCACTTCTAAAATGGTATATTCATGGTATATTCACATATTCATAAATCAATTAATTCAATATAAAGCCATGATCTAGTATCATAGTATTCTAACCTCGATTTGATAATTCTACCTATTGATTATTCTAGCACAATTCATATTAATTCATATTATCATGGCATTTCTAACCTAAACACGGTTATCATGGCATATTCTAGCCTAATCATGGTATTTCTCGCTTAATTCAAACAATTGAAGTCATAAGGCTCTTCTAGTCCAATCAAAGCATTCAAAGGGCAATATGATAATTTTGAACTATTCTATGCTATTTTCTGGCATATAATCAAAGAAAATATAAATTATCCTAGCATGATTCTAATCATGTGCTCCTAAGCATGATTCTAAGCATTCGCAAATGAAATTAAATTCCTAAACATGATTCTAATAAAGAAGGGATAGCAGACTTATCTCGACACACTTATCCATCTCGCAAAACAAGCAAAAAGATTAAAAAATTCATGCAACCCTAAACATACTGCTAAGCATTAAAATAAATCCCAAACAGAATTATTCTAAGTGTAAATAAACCTAATCATGCTCAATTCTAAGCAACAAACATAAACTAGAAGATAAGAGGGGGAAGAAAGGACTGCTCTCAAGACATACCCTTCATAGCTATAGAGAAATAGAATGCCTAAAAATCTTTAAACTAGGAAAGAATTCTCGAATTCTCGAGCATGTCTTCAAGAGGGAGAAGAGATGATTATATTCAATAATCGATATGTCTTGAAAAGTGAGCCAAAGAAGGGTTTATAGTTAAAGTTGAGAAATGAATCAAAAATCAAAATAGGAGGGTTTATAATGAGATTTTTCAAAATTAGAGGGAGAATAGACAGGCGGCTATTGGGCAACCATCGGGCAACTGTTTGACATACAGGCGATGGTTGGTCAATAGCCGGGTGGTTATTCTCCTTTGGTCCTTCCTATTTTGGCACTTTGAGTGTAACCCCTTCTGATTTGTTTGATCATGCATAACTTTTTGAGTTCAACTCCAATTCACCATCCATAAATTTTTATGAAAACTAGACATCTATAGCTTTGTAACGGCATATATTCATCAATAGACTCCTTCTAGATTAATTTCTGTGATTTTTTGAAGTCACATGTCAGTTTTCGACACCTTTCATCGATTCCTTCTCTCCTTTCTTTTCTTGGCTTCCAAGCACATTTTGATCACTTTCATTACTTGACATTCATCTTCATTTCATCATTGAGCCTTAAAATTCCAGTGTCTACATTGGGGAAAATCAGACTTATCCAGTAGTAATTTCTTGTCCCTCATAAGTGAGCAACATGGTAAGTTGATAAAAGTACTTAAAATGCATAAAAATGCAACTGGGTGGACTTTAAAAGACATAAAAGGCATCAAACCTTTGATTTGTACACATATAATACATTTAGAAGAACATGTCAAAACATCCCAACAACCTCAAAGAAGATTAAATCCATATATGAGAGGGGTCATTTGGGCTAAAGTTCTTAAACTACTTTATGTGGGAGTTATCTACCCTATATCGGATAGTAAGTGGGTAGCCCTATATAAGTAGTACCTAATAAATCTGGCATTATAGTAGTCAAAAATGAAAAGGTGAATCATTACCAACCTGAGTCTTATCTAGTTGGAGGATGTGCATTGATTATAGAAAATTAAATGTTGTCATCATAAAAGACCATTTTCTCTTACCATTCCTTGACCAACTTTTGAAAAAGTAGCAAGGCATTCCTACTACTGCTTTCTCGATGCTGCTCAGGTGATTACCAAATTTTTATTGAACTTGAAGACCAAAAAAAAACCATATTCAGATGCCCTTTCGATAGTTTTGCATTTAGAAGGATGCCTTTTAGACTTTGTAATGCTCCAGCTACTTTTCAAAGATGTATGTTAAGCATTTTTTGTGACATGGTTGAGCATTGTTAAGCATTTTTCATGGATGATTTAACTATCTTTGGAAATTATTTTGATAATTGTGTTGAAAACTTAGAAAAATTCTTAAAATGTTGTGAAGAAAAAGGTCTTATTTTGAATTGGGAAAAATGTCATTATATGGTTACCTCAAGGATTGTCTTAGGTCATGTGGTGTCTTCTAAGGGAATTGAAGTAGATAAAGCAAAAGTGGAATTGATTTCCCATTTGCCTCCACCAAAAGCAGTGAAAGAGGTTCGTTCATTCCTAGGGCATGCTGGATTTTATAAGAGGTTTATAAGAAATTTCAGTGCTGTATCTAAGCCTCTTTGTAACCTCTTAATAAAAGACACTTCTTTTGAATAGACTCAAGAATGTCAAAATGCTTTTGATAAGTTAATTGGACTTTTAACAACTGCTTTAATTATGCAATCTTCTCATTGGTCCGTGCCTTTTGAATTGATGTGTGATGCAAGCGATTATGCTATTGGTGCCTTCTTAGGGCAAAGAAGAGAAAGTAAGCCTTATTTAATATACTATGCAAGTAGAACTCTAAATGACGCACAAATGAATTACACTACAATTGAAAAAGAACTACTGCAGTAGCATTTGCATTGGACAAATTTCGATCTTATTTAATTGATTTCCCAACTGTTGTTTACACTAACCATGTTGTTGTGAGAGATTTAATGTCCAAACAGGATGCAAAACCCAGATTGATATGGTGGATCTTATTGCTTCAAAAATTCAACATCACAATAAAGGATAAGAAAGGAGTCAAAAATGTCGTTGCAGATCATTTATCAAGATTGACAACAGAGGCATCGTTTGGAACCTCACTTTTCAATGACTTTTTTCCCAATGAATTTTTATTTTCAATTGCTATCAATGACTTTTTTCCCGATGAATTTTTATTTTCAATTGCTATAGTACCTTGGTTTGCTAACATTGTAAATTTTCTTGCAACAGGAAAAATGCCACCTCACTGGAGTGCCCAAGACAAAAATAAGTTTTTAACTGAGTGAAAAATCTTTATTGAGAATGATCCATTTCTGTTCAAATATCATCCTAACCAAATACTTAGAAAATGCATACCTGACAATGAGGTAAGTAGTATTATTAATTTTTGTTATCCTAAAGCATATGGTGGGCACTTCTCATAAACAAAAACAGCTGCAAAAATCTTACAATGTTGATTTTATTGGCCCATCTTATTTAAAGATGCACATGCATTTTGTAAATCTTGTGAAAATTGTCAAAAATTGGGATCTATTTCAAAACAGAACATGATTCCCTTGAATCTCATTCTTTTTGTTGAAATTTTTGACTGTTAGGGTATTGATTTCATAGGACTTTTCCACCATTGTTTGGTCTTGTTTACAATCTTGTAGCAATAGATTATGTCTCAAAATGGGTCGAGGCAATTCCATGTTGAAACAATGATCACAAAACAATTCACAAATTCTTGAAAGAGAATATCTTGTCATTACAAGAAAAACAGTTTTTTGCGACAAAATTTTTTGCGACGAAATAAAATTCGTCCCAAAAAGTGGCCTGTTGCGACAAAATTATTATTTAGTCACAAAAGTTAGCATTTAAAAAAAAAGATATTTTACGAGGAACTTTTTGTCGCAAAATAAAACCTTTAGCGATAAATATTCATTTCCTCGCTAAAAACTCGACTGACTAATTTGGGAAGCATTTTTTGCGACGAAATAAAACCTATTGCTACAAACTTTTCATCGCAAAACGTATTACACAAAGACGGGATTTTGTGACAAAAATTTTATAGCAACATGAATATTTTTTGCGACAAAATTATGTTTCTCGCGAAAAAAGACCTTTTGCGACAAAAAATTCCTCACTAAAGGCCATTCTAATTTACCATCCATTTATGGCAATACTTGACATTTTGCGACGAAAAAATAATTCCTCGCAAAATGTGACCTTTTGCGAAAAAATTTTTCTCGCAAAAAATCTATTTTTTTGCAACAAAAAATTTCGCGTGAAAAACTATTTTAATTTACCATGCACACGTGGCAATACTGGACGTTTTGTCACAAAAACGTGATTCCTCGCAACATGTGACATTTAGCGAGGAATTTTTTGTCACAAAAGGTCTATTTTTTGCGACAAAAAATTCCTCGCGAAAAGCCATTTAATTTACCATGCACACGTGGCAATACTGGGTATTTTGCGACAAAAACGTGATTCCTCGCAAAATGTGACTTTTTGCGAGGAAAATTTTCTCGCATAAAGTCACATTTTGCGACAAAAAATTCCTCGCGAAAAGCCATTCTAATTTGCCATGCACACTTAACAATATTTGATATTTTGCGACGAAAATTTGATTCGTCGCGAAATAAGACCTTTTTCGACAATAAATTCCTCGCAAAAAAGTCAACCTTTTGCGAGAAAAAATTTCTCGCGAGAAGCCCGTCTAACTTATTATGGTACGTGACAATACTGGACATTTTGCGACGAAAATATATATTCCTCACAAAATATGATCTTTTGCGAGAAAAAATTCCTCGCAAAAAGTTATTTTTTTAAAATTAAAACTTAATAACTTTCCTCTTTTGTTTCCTTCTCTTTGTTCGTGGTTCGTCTAATATATAAGTCTTTGTTTAAAAAATAAAAAAAAGAATAAAGAAAGTATTAAAAATCTAATTTGATTTTATATAAATTGACAATTTTTAAATATAGTAGGGTCATTTGGATATTCATACAAATTTTTATTAAAAAAAAAGACCCTTTGTGATTCCATTTATGCTTTTAAATGTGAAAAACTATTAAGATATTCTAAATTTAGTGTTTGTAAAAGAGATAAATAATTAAAATAAACTCTCTATATGTGTGTGTATGTGTGTGCGTGTGTGTGTGCGTGTGTGCGTGTGTGCGTGTGTGCGTGTGTGTGTGCGTGTGTGCGTGTGTGTGTGCGTGTGTGCGTGTGTGTGTGTGATATGAATCGTTAATAATCTAATAATCAAGCATAAAATTTATTGCTAATTATTTATATATAATCTAATTTATGTGTGATTTATATATGTCTAACTGCTAAATTACAATTATGATAAACTTATTACCACGACTAATTTTTAATTGATGAAAACGAGATTGGAAAAAAAATCTAACTTCTAAAAATCTAATTTATTTTTCAACGTTTAATTATATGTCAAATAAACATAAATAAATAAATAATTAATAATCATGTAATGTTGCCTATAATTATGTTTTTTATTTTTTTGTTATAAAGTGTATTAATTTAGATAATATATTTCTCTTAGACTTTTAATTTTTATCGTATAGCTTTGAGTAATTGTTGAGATATTTTAAACAATTGTTAGAGTTTATTTTAAGAGAGATAAATAATTAAAATGAACTCTATAACAAAAAATAAATACATTTGTTACATATTGATTACTATATGAATAATTAATTATTTACTCGTAAATGACAAAAATTAATTTTCAATTCGTAATACATATGATGCTTGTAACATATGTATATATATATATGTCTAATAATTAAATTACTTATATGAAAAAAATATTTTTATAATTGTAAAAAATATTTTTAATAATTGTTATTTTTATAAAAAAATGGATAATTAATTTAAAGGCATTTTATACTTGAAAATAAATGCAATTTTGTTACATTTTTATATAATTATAATATGAATAAGTAATCATTTACTAATCAAATTAGAAAAGCTTATTTTCAATTTCTTATAATAACAAATATGACATATATAGATATCTAATTATTAAATTATAACTATTACAAACTTATGGTTTGCATTTGTCAAGATATTTTAAATATTAATTGTTAGCATCTGTAAAATGAATAAATAATAAAAAAATATTTACTAAAAGTAAATGCATTTGTTACATAATAATTATAATATGAATATTTGATCATTTATTTATTAAAGTATTAAAAACTTATTTTCAATAACTCACACATGACAATTATGTCATATGTATAGATGTTTAAGCATTATGCATTTATTAATGATAGTTGACTTGTGTGTATTTTGTTAACACTTTAATACATCTGACAATTATGACATATGTTTATATGTTAATAATTAAATTATCTCCATCACAAATTAATTTTTTAAATTTGTAAAACATATTTTTAGTGTTTTTAAAAGAAATAGATAATTAAAATAAATTATAGCTAAAATGAATAGAATCTTTTTGTTACATATATGATTATAATATCAATAATTAATTATTTATTGATCACTAAAGAAATTTTTTTTTGTAATTCCTCGTATAACAACTATGACATATGTATAAATGTCTAACTATTGTTTACATTTGTTAAATAATTCTTGAGTTGTTGTACCTATTTTATTAACATTTTAATACTCAATAAAAAATAATTAAATACCATATAATGTTTTATATTTCTATTGTATATGGTTGTTATATTATTTATTAATTTGTCATCAAATTATTTAATACCAATCCAATATTATATAAATTTAATTACGGATGAAAATTTAATTAATAAATAAACTTATAATTATCCAAGTCTAAGTATGGTTTTTTTAAATATTTTTAATTTTAGATTTAGATTTTAATTTTAATATTTTTTTAAAGACTTATAGTGACAAAAATTTTATCGCAAAAGATTAGCATTTTGTCGCTAAAGATTAGCATTTTCGACTTTTAACGACCACTTTAAAATTCCTCGCAAAATGGAGTCTTTTGCGAAGAAAATTTAAATTCAAATTCGTCGCAAAAACTAAATTTTAGGCGGACTTTTTCCCGCCTATTAAATTTCAAAATTTTTACACCTTTAGCGACAAAAACTTTTTTCAATGGCTCGCACATGATAGTTATGCCATATGTATAGATGTCTAACTATTTTACATTTGTTAATTATTGTTGACTTGTATGTATTTTGTTAACACTTTTATCCTCAATTAATTAAAACTAACTAAATACCATGCAATAATTTTATATATCGAATGTATGTGGTTAATACATGATTAATTAATTGACATTAAATTATTTAATATTAACCTAATATTAAATAAATTTAATTATGTTGGATAAATTTATAATTATCAAAGTCCAAGAATGATTAATTTCAAAATCTTCTTAGTTTTTTATTATAATTTTCACATTTGTATACTTTTTATGACAAATAAAAGAGTCTTTAACATTTTTTTTTTAAGATTTTTAGTGAGGAAATTTTCGTCGCAAAAAGATTAATATTTTGTCGCAATATATGATGTTTTGCGATGATTTAATTTAATCGCAAAATGAGGTTTTTTGCGACGAAATACGAATTTATATTCGTCGCAAGAAATAAAATTTAGGCTGACTTATTCCCACTTGAGAATTTTGAAAATTTCAAGTTCTTTAGCGACGAAAAATTTGTCGCTAAAGATCAAAATTTTTGTCGCAAAATGAAATTTGGGCGGACTTTTTCCCGCTCTTGAAATTTCAAAATTTTGAAACTCTTTCTCGACGAAAATTTTATCGCAAAATATCAAAATTTTGTCGCAAAAAAAATTTTTGGCGAACTTTTTCCCGCTTTCATTTTTTTCATAATTTTAAAAACTATTTCGCAACAAAATTTTCGTCGCTAAAGGTTAAAATTTCGTCGCAAAATATCGAACTTTTATTATATATACATGGGTTAATTTTTTGGATTGTTTCATTTTCTTCTATCACTTCCAATTCTCTACTCCTTTTCTTTTCCCAACATTTGGTAAATACTTTTACTCTTTCTTTTACTTTTCTGTTGTAATATATTTTCTTTAATAGTTTAATATATTTTTATTTATTTTAATATTTGATTGATATTATTGTCTTTTGTTTGATAGGTATTTTTAAAGATGGAATACAACTCAACATCCTCAACATTCTCAAATTCTTTGCTTCTTCAACATTGTTTTTTTCATAAACTCATTTTTTATGCTTTAATTATTACTTAACATTTTATTTTTATTTTTTTGTTTTTAATAGGTATTTTTGAAGATGGGTTGTACTTGAAGATTTGAGGATTCATACAAAGTCAACAACAAAAGAATTTTTGGAGGATGAAGTTTTGTATTTTTCTTTCTCTTTTTTGTATTTTTTTTATAATTTTGCTATGTACAAAGGTTGATATATTGTAAAAATATATTGTGATAAATTTTTTGTAATTTGTTGTTAATTAATGAAATTATTAATATAAAGAATTAAGTTGTGTAATGAGACATGTCATTTAATCTAAAATTTATAACTAATTAAAAAATAAAATCTGTAAATTCTTAAAAAATAATCAATTTTCGTGTTAAAAATTTATTGCGACGAATTTTTTGTCGCTAAAGGTAGTATTTAGCGAGAAAAAATTGGTCGCAATAAACTTTTTTAACTAAAATAATTTTATTAAAAAATGAGTTGTTTTCTAACAATTTGCGCCAATATTGGAATTCATCGCAAAAGATACTCTTTTGCGACAATTTTTATTTTGTCACAAAAAGTTGACGTTATGTGATCTTTTTTGTGACGAAATATTTGTCGCAAAATACCACTTTTTGTGAGAAAAATTTTGTCGCAAAAAGACTTTTTGCGAGGAATTCCATAATCATCGCAAAAAAACCTATTGCGACTCACATATTGCGACTGGAGAGCGACGAATTTATTTTTGTCGCAAAAACTTATTGCGACGAAATTTTAACTTTTTGCGACGAAAAATTTCATCGCAAAAAGTCATTTTTCCCGTAGTGTGTCTTGATTTGGAATCCCTCGAGCCATTATTAGTGACTAGGGGACACATTTTTGTAACAAATCATTTGAAACCTTAATGAAGAAATATGGAATCACCCATAAAGTTTATACTCCTTATCACTTACAAACAAGTGGACAAGTTGAATTAGCAAACAGGGAGATAAAACAAATTTTAGAAAAACGGTTAACCCAAACTGCAAAGGTTGGTCTTTAAGACTTAATGATGCACTTTGGGCTTATCGAACTTCTTTCAAAACATCACTGGGTATGTCTCCTTATAAAGTAGTTTATGGAAAACCTTGTCACTTGCCTGTGAAACTTGAGCATAAAGCTTACGGAGCCATTAAAACATTCAATACAAATTTGGATGATGCTTGCAAATTATGTAAACTCCAACTGAGTGAACTTGAAGAAATTAGGAATGAGGCCTATGATAATTCTAAGATCTACAAAGAAAAAATAAAGGTCTTCCATGACAAACACATTGCTAGAAAATCTTTTAATCGTTCACAAAAAGTTCTTTTGTATAATTCATGATTACATTTGTTTCCTGGTAAACCTCAGTCTCATTGGACTGGACCTTTCATTGTTAAATTTTTTTCTTCTCATGGAGCTGTTGAAATTGAGAACCCAAGGAATGGTAATGTTTTTAAAGTTAATGGATAACGGTTACAACCATTCTTTGAAAATTTTGATTAAAATCAAGAGTCTGCCACTTTAATCAATCTTTTTAAGGATTTATTTTCTTTACCGGTCAAGTGATGAATACAGTACCCGTGGCTTTCAAAGTCAATTTTTCAGTTTCCTAAAAACTGTTGTTTATTCTACATTCATTTTCTTTTCTCTCCTTTTTTTCAAATGAATACTATTCTTCAAATCTAAAAACACATTTTCCCTCTCTTTCTCAAAATAATTTGCTTAAAATTTACAAAGCACGAGTACAAAAACTAAGAATGCTGACCAAATACTATTCCTATTGATCTAAGATAGTTAATTGAAGCCAAGGTTCGATTATCTTGTGAATCTCCAGATGGTTTTGTTTCTTATATGCCAGGTTTAGGAAGAAGCTCATACACTAAAAAAGGAAGAGCCAAAAGATTACAAGTCTGTTACAAATGTGCAAGATGGACTTATAAACAATGTTGCCGCTCTTTGGGTTTTGTGTTTAACAATCGAGAGGATAAGCCTCGATTAATCAAGAATGGTTTGAGTAGCGAGTCTTTGGACAATGTCATATTGACTCTTGAGATGCATCCTTGTAAAATTGTGCAACGTAAAATCTTGAAACTATAAATCCAATTTAGAGAAGATCATGCACAATACAGTCTCGGGAATTTGACTGAAAACGACTATGTTTGCCAGTTTATAAGAAAATTGGATGGGAAGCACATTTCCAACTCATAGAAGGTCTTTAAGTCATTTCTGGACGTAAAACTAGAGAAAGATGTGGCTTTGGTACTTTCCAAGAAATTTTTCGAATTGCATCTTTGACCCAACTGAATCCCCATCAGAAACCCATAGGTTTGTTGAATGTTAATAATTTCTTTCATCCTTTATTACATTTTATTGATGAAGTTGTGGAACAAAATTTTATCCCACACTTGGCACGACGAATCCTTGTTTCTATTACTACTTTCGAGGAACTGCTTGACAAATTAGAAGCAATTGATTATGAACCTAACCAAGCAATAACTCAAATTAATTGGTTAATAGGACACAACAATAAGTTTAAACTGGATCTAACGTTCGTTTGTAATTTTTCTTGTCTCCTATTTTATTTTACATTTATTAAGTGTCTTCCAGCTTGTTTCTTTTGAATAACTGAAGCTTCAGGTAATGCCTCGTAAATGTTATCTCTCTGCATTTAAACATTGAGGACAATGTTTCAAACTAGTTGGGAGGGAAAGGATAGTAAACATAAGTGTGTTTTTCATTATGTTTTTCATGTTCTTTTTGTATTTCCTTAAAAATAAAATTAGATAATTAGATTCAGAGTGGCTATGTAGGGAGTTCATTTTCTCTTGAGACGCATTTTGTGTTTCTTAGATCAAGAATGGCATAGCGAAAGGATACAATTTTGAGCTCTTGAAACGCATTCTAATTGACTTGTTATTTTGTCTTGATTTTGTACTTTTCAGACTAATTTTGGCTAACTTGTTATTATTTAGTTTTGATTTTTGGATTTTATAACGAGGTTGTCTTATTCATTTCTCTTTGAATTATTCAAATTTATGAACTCTCATAACTTTTTCATTTAATAAACCATTTGCTCATGTACTCATTAAGCAAGTGCTTATGAACCTTTCTTCAGACACACACATACCTTGATGCATAATTGTGGGTTATATAGTGAAATGTTGCAATATTTGAGTTCTTTAGTTTTGCCTGGGATAATGGAAGGGGAAATGTTAAAAAAAAAAAAGAAGAAGAAAGAAAGAAGAGTAAAAAAGGAAGAAGAAAAAGAAATAAATAAATAAGTAATTGTAGATAAGTTTGGTTTCGTAACCTCCTTAATTTGAGCAATTAAGCCTGAGGGGTGCCTCAACACGTAATACCTTAAGACCAACTGGTTTGGGAGCTATTAGACCAAAGCTTACTACATGGATTAAGGAGAAATCTTAAAGGGATCAAACATTGCACTATCCACAATTTTCTAAGCAAAAATAAAGCATCTACAACCCCAGTCATTAAGGTCATAGAGGTGTCTTAACACCTAATGCCCTAAGGCCAACTGATCTAGGAGTCATGAGCCTAAGGCTTCTTACATGGGTTAAGGATGCATAGTTTCAAAAAGAATGAGGAAACGATGAGTGGCCCCTATCTAAGGAAGTTAGCCTTGCAAATATTAGAACCGATAGGGCTTCTTTCTTAAAGCCCCATAGTCATGTGTTGACTAAGCACAAAAAAATGCTTGTTAATACTTGACTGAAGGGTATAAAAGTCACTAAAAAAAAGATTTTGAGATTTTGTTTATTTGAATAGAATCAATGAAAGTAGAATGATGACCGCCTTGGATGTAAAATTCTATAAATCACTACTGAATAATAACGCTTTAATTGCTAGGTACTAGCAATTAATTGCTTCTGAGGTGGATGGACTCTTGCTTATTTAGATAAGACTTTTCCTATACTTTTAGTAGACTAGACTCAAATTAATTGAAATATTAGTGCCAATGAAGCTATTTTATACAATTTTGTACACAATTTTTGAACCAGTGAATCTAGCATTTTGTTGAGTTGAGATTAAACGTTGGATGCACAATTGATACATCTTCAAAACTACATATGAGAGATTTAATTTCAACCATCCAAATGCTTAGATTTAATGATCCAAAGTTGTGTGAAACTTATGTAAAATTGTATACGGTTTTTTGTACATAACCCTACATGTAGGGTAATAAAAATTTTTGGCGTAATAGTTTTTTACACAATTTTTGAACTATTAAATCAAATCACTTTGATGCCTTGAGATTAGACGTTATTTTCATAATTAATGAATCTTGAAGATAATATAATAGATACAATCTCAAACATCTAGTTTAAATGTAATGGACCAAAAATTGTGTCAAAACTTAGTGTAAAAAGAATTATAGGGCTCACAATTTTGTAGCATAACGTATAGAATATAAACCGGGTTCCATCTTGTTATAAAATTATAATAAAAATAATCTTTTAAAAAAATGATAGCTTATGGTCTTTTAAACGTAAGAGTAATTCTAGATATATAACTAACCTAAACAATCAAATCTATTTAATTTGGTATGATACAAATTCACTGGATAAGTAAAAACGAAAAGAAAATTATGAAATTTTTAATAAATAAAGTGGGATTCACATATCCAATAAATTTGTATCCAATCAAATTGTATGAATTTTGGTTATTTAAGTTGATTGTATATCTAGAATTATTCTGAATAAAATTGTCGCTTGTAATCATCAATCAAATGCAATACCATGTTTTCATGATTAATTGTTTGACTACTTTCTTTATTTTACATATAATCAGCAGATTCTAGTTTCCTTTATAGGTGATTAAAATATACATGATATTTTGTGCTATAGATAAGGACTGTACAATTCAGTATTATAGATTATCAATAGCATTTTTTATGTTTATTTTAAAGAAATAAAAGAGGAAATAAAATTAAAATTAAAACAAATGAAAAGTAGGAAAAATAAATCAGGAGAGAATAAGTCGAAGTCAATAGTACCATGTCTAGGTGAATTTGTAACAAAACTCAGCTAGCTTTGCTGCCTTTGCTCATGAAAGGCTAAATCAAGGGGCAGCAGACTTCCAAGGAAGCAAGAAGCTTGCTTCCAAGTAGATGTCAAGCACGAAGGAAAGCAGCAGATCATGTTTTGATTTCACGGCAGGCTGATGGCTACATTATCTTCCCATCATTTTTTCTTATCCATTTTTTGCTCTCTCTACATCAGTTTCTAATAAATGAAAAAAAAAATACTTCTTATCAAACGAATGACGTACGTGAGATTGTGTCATCAACCAAATAACATGGATGTGGAACCCTACTGAGCAATAGACACAAAAACTGTGGCATATTTTTAATATTTTTTGCTCCGACGATATTTAGTTAGACATTATAGCTTATAAATTGAAGAGCTATATTAATCTAGTAAAGTTAGGAGATTTTATACTATAGTATGACGCTTAACCATTGTACATATACATGCTAAAAATCACAAAATCATTAGCAACATCTGTCATCTGTTTCCTATATCTAGGAATCTCATGATAGTTCGTTCGTTATCTCCTGGTTTCAAAGAGGTTGTGGGTTGAAGGTACTTATTGATCATCTGAAAAAATAAGAAACAGGTTTAAGTTTGAGAAGATTGAAACTAGCTAGGAGATGCATATAAGATTATTCATGGTCTTGTACAACTTGGTGCAATTATGCATATAAGACTTCTGGCACTTAGTGGCCACAACGCTTTCATGACATCGTTCGTTAATAAGGTTGATGAAGATTTGCGAAAATAAATCCAGTACCATGATGCACTATTACACGTGTGTATGAGATTATAAATCATTTATTTGGATGAAATAAAATTAATAAATAAAAGTTGTTTTAATTGTTGCCACTTCTTACAAATTTCAATCATTATTGGTTCGATAAAAAAAATTTCTCTTGAAAATGAATCAGGAGTTTTGTCATTATAATTTCTTCTTTAATTTGTTTTAAATAATTAAATTGTTTTACTCTAATTTGTTTTTAGTTCTTTTGTAGTCAATACGTAGGGTTTAATTCTAGTCGCACATTTCTGAGCTCTCTATAATTTTTTTTGTCTCTTCCTCTTTTGGGTCTTGCTAAGGAGTAAATTTGCTCAAGAGGCACTACAGGTGCAGTGGCCAGTGGGGTGAACAATTGTTGATGTTCTACTATCATGTTAAGTTTGTTACTTTTCTAAAAACGTAAACTTATATATGCAGGTTTAACATTTATATGTTCTTTCATATTAAGCTTGTAGATGTGAGCTTAATGTTTATATTTATTCTTTAATTTTGTATTTTAAAAAAAATGTGAACATTTATAAGATAAATAAGTAACTAACGGTTAAAAACTGGCAAAAAAATAGAGAGAAGCTGAAAACTTTTTTACAGGTATAAGATGATGTCCTTTACTGATCAAGCGAATGTGTTATTATTTACTAGATGGAACATTGTGTAACTAGTTCAATAAAATATTATGTTTATTTTTGGATCGGACTCAAACAATGATGGTATTTTCAAAACCGTTATTTTTCTTTATCATCTTTCTTGGATTTTGATAATCTACCTCAAATTTTGTCTCAGCTATAAACCTATACAATTGCAAACAGCCAAATAGTTATTTTTGTTGATAAGTAGTAGTTGTAAGTGATGTCGGCCTTTCTGCTACTCTCATTTGCTGAATCATCGGTTCGTACTTTTCTAGTTGTTAAGTAGTAGTTGTTGAGCAGCCACGTTTTACGCAAGCATAGATTGCCTAAATTTGTTGTGTGTAGTTGACATTAAAAAGAAAAAAGAAAAAAGAAAAAATATATATATATATATAATAATTTTAAACGTACAAACTCTTCATTTACTTAAACCAATTTAAATAAATTGATGTAACATGACATTAATTAAAGAATAAAATTTTAGGAAAAACTTACTAAAATTAAATAGATAACTAAATATAGTAAAATCTCGATAAATTAATATTGTTGGACTATAAAAATTATTATTTTATCAAAGTTATTTATTTACTGATAAATGAATAATTTATTAATTTATCGATAAATGAATAATTATTAATTTAACAAGATTTTTATGTTTTAATTATTTGTAATTTATCATTTTTTTAATCAAAATTCATGTTTGTGTTATAAATAAAAATACAATAAATCAACGTGATCAAAATTTAATTGATTACGTAAAGTCATTTATGCTTTATACTAGGTTAAGCACATTTTGATTTATCCCATAGGAAAATGATGCATTGATGAAATCGCCTACTAACAAAGAGATTATTACAGTAATAGATATGCTAACTGATGATGATCATGATTCAACAGATGGTTGTGTCTTAGCAAATATTTTTCAGAAGAGGTCAATCGAGTAATTATAACCTTAAATAACTGCTTACTACAATATCAAAAACAAAAAACAAATAATAGAATAAATACGGTGTAAACTTTGCTAAAAATATTAAGAAAGAGGTTGAGTTAAAGAAAAACCAAAAAATTTTAGATGCATAGTAAAAAAAATTGAAAAACTAGAAGATTTTGAGAAAAAATCACCTTAGTATTGTGCATTTATATGTTTTTTGTGCTATGTATTTAATCAATTATTAATTTTAATTTCGTTGGGCCCTAAAGAATTTGAAAAAAAAAATTACAATTTCATGCATTTAACGGATTTATTAATTTAATACATTGGGTTGAGTTGAGATCTGAAGATTTTGTTATTTGACTGAGATTATTAATTTGTTGAACATTTGTTTATCGAGATTTTATTGTATGATAATCATTCAAGTATTTTTCATTAGTTGATTTGAAAAAAGTTTGTATCAAAAGTGTTACTCATTTAATAAGTACTCTCTGAAGCTAATTTATGAATTTAAAAAAAAATCCTAATCTGTATGTCCCTTGCCTGTAGGCTCTACCTCTATAAATTCAAGCTAATCTTGCATATATTTCTACATAAGAATTAAAATGATCTTCGAAATAACAATGAAGAGCCATCAATTACTAGCACTCTCCTTCCTTTTCTTTGCAATCACCACAAAACAATTGTGAGGGGCTCCTGATCAGCCATTGTTAGATTTCTATGGCAGGAACGTGCTCACTGGCACCAAATATCATGTTCAAGACGTCTCTGGGGGAGGTACACTTAATCCATCTCAACCCAGAGATGGAACCTGTCCACTGGATGTTGTCCTTAGCCCTTCATCTATGGAGAGAGAATTAGATTTCCCAATAATGCTTACAACTCTCAACATGACTCAAAATGGGATTGTTTATGAATCCACGGATGTAAACATCAGATTCTCTTCCACAAGTAATTGCAGTCAGACAACCGTGTGGATGGTCAATGAGTCAAAGGGACGCGGATTTCTAACCACTGGTGGGGTTGAAGGTAATCCTGGGCCTCAAACGTTGAGAAATTGGTTTAAATTTGAGAGTATTAACGAACGCATAATTAATTTGTACAAGATTGTTAACTGTCGTTCAGTGTGCAATGTTAGAATTGTGGCTCTTTAGCCATTATGTGTGTGTGCAAGGATCCCACATGGAGTGGGAGTCTTTCTATTGGAGAGACTTGGGCTTATAAATTAAAGCCAAGTCTTCTCACTTTGTTGTCCCATTGGAAATTCTCTTCCACCCCTCTATTTGTAAGGTCTCACATATAAGACCTCATAGTTTAAGGGCCTTTCATTAAGGACCTTAAAGTTTGTAATATTTGTTTTTTCTCCTTTATTTTGAGTATTTGTAGTATTGCCCAATTGTTTGGGTAATTACGTTTGACCTGACTATTTGGGTAATTACAGTTTGGCCCAATAGTTGTGAAATTTGTACTGTGGCCCAAAAGTTTGTAATTCTCTTTGAAGATAGTAGAAAGTTTCTTCAGCGGTGCCCGAGGACGTAGGTATTTATACCGAACCTCGTTAAATCTTGGTGTTCTTTCTATTTCTGCATTGTGGTTGATTGGTTTCCTCTTTAGTTGCTATTATATTCAATTATCTAGCATAGTTTGTGTTGTGCACTTAGTTGTTCTGTTGGTTATCGCTTCCGCTGTGCATAACAATTGGTATCAGAGCCGAAGGTTTTGGGTAGTTAGTGGCTATTTCATTGAAGCACTTACTACTGTTCTGGGCTGTTGAATTTGGATTGCTAGTTATTGAATATAATAGTCTGTTTGAAGCTTGGTTATTGGTGATTTGTGTATTGAGCTTATTTGTGGCAGTGATGGCTTCATCGTCAACTGTATCGGAGAAGACAGTGACTGTGACAAATGCAAAAATGGATGTTGAAAAATTTGATGGCCAAAATAATTTCGGCTTATGGCAGAGTGAGGTGTTGGACGGGTTGTATCAGCAAGATTTGGATATTATTCTGGAAGAAACAAAACCAGAAGATATCAGTACAAGAGATTGGGATAGGCTGAATATAAAAGCTTGTGGGTTGATTCGCTCTTGCTTGTGTAGAGAACAAAAGTATCCGTTCACTAAGGAGACATCTGCAAACAAATTGTGGAAGGCGCTGGAAAACAAATATATGAAGAAAAGTAATGAGAATCGGCTGTACCTATTGAAGAGATTGTTCCGTCTCCAGTTGAAATCAGGTACGAGCATCAGTTCTCATATTGATGAGTTTAATAAGTTAATTGCTGATCTGTTAAACTTAGATGAAACCTTCAAAGATGAAATTAAGGCTATGCTATTTATTGGCTCACTTCCGGATGAATTAGATCATTTGTGCATTACTCTTATCCATGGGAAAGATAAACTGTCTTTTGAAGAAGTTTGTTATGCTTTGTTGAATTATGAAATTCGTAAGAAAGACCACAGGGAACATAGGGATGAGTCAGTAGATGCATTGACAGTGAGAGGACGTAGTCAAAGTAGGAAACCAGGAAAAAGGGGAAAATCTTGGTCAAGGGGTAGATTAGAAAAAGATGAGTGTGCCTTTTGTCATGAGAAAGGGCATTGGAAGAAAGATTGTCCTAAGTTGAAAAAGAAATATAAGGGCAAGGCTGTTTCTGATGCATGTGTTGTTGAGCGTGAGGATGATAGTGAGTCAGATATATGTCTAGCTGTTCACCTATCCACTTCTGGTTCTGATGAGTGGATTATGGATTCGGGTTGTACTTATCATATGTGTCCACATAGGGAATGGTTCTTTCAGTTTGAAGAGCTTGATTGTGGAGTTGTCTATATGGGCAATGATGATATTTGTCATACTGCTGGGATAGGTTCGATCCGATTGAGGAATCATGATGGACTGACTAGAGTTCTGACAGATGTTCAGTATGTACCGAAGTTGAAGAAGAATCTCATCTCTTTGGGAGCCTTAGAATCTAAAGGCTGTGGTATATCTATTCGAGATGGTATTCTGAGGGTCATTTTAGGCGCTCTTGTGGTATTGAAAGGCACTAGGAGAAACAACTTGTATTACTATAATGGTAGTACGGTTATTGGATCAATGGCTATGGTTTCTGATAATGATGCAGATTCAGAGATCACGAGACTGTGGCATATGCGTTTGGGACATGCAGGTGGATTTTTGTGAGTATTGTGTTCTGGGAAAGCAGAAGAGAGTGAAATTTGGCACCGCTATCCATAATACCAAGGGTATTCTTGATTATGTTCACTCAGATGTATGGGGACCTACTAAAACCGCATCTATGGAAGGTAGGCACTACTTTGTTACTTTTGTTGATGACTTTTCCAGAAGAACTTGGGTGTACTATTTGAAATCAAAAGATGATGTACTTAGTGCTTTCCTTAAATGGAAAAAGATGATTGAGACACAAACTGGCAAGAAAATCAAGCACCTCAGAACAGACAATGGTGGTGAGTATTGCAGTGATCAGTTTTTGAAATTGTGTCGTGATGAGGGTATTGTACATCATTTTACTATTAGAGGTACACCGCAGCAGAATGGGGGTGGAAGAACGCATGAACCGGACATTGCTAGAGAAAGTTCGGTGTATGTTGTCCAATGCTGGGTTGGGCAAGGAATTTTGGGCTGAGGCTGTGACTTATGCATGTCATCTCATTAATCGTCTACCTTCAGCTGCTATTGGTGATAGAACTCCATTGGAGGTATGGTCTGGACAACCTGTTTCTGATTATGATTCTTTACATGTTTTTGGCTCTCCTGCATATTATCATGTGAAAGAATCTAAGCGGGATCCTAGAGCCAAGAAAGCGATTTTCTTGGGATTTGCTTCTGGAGTAAAAGGATATCGTCTTTGGTGTCCTAGTTCAAGGAAGATTATATCCAGCAGAGATGTGACATTTGATGAGTCTTCGATGTTGAAAAATCAGAAAACCAAACAAAGGTGAATGGTACTCCACAGCAGGTGGAGCATACTCAACAGCAGGTGGAGTTTGAAACGACGATATTGAACCCAGTTAGATCTGTTGAGACAGATAATGGTACTCCTGTGACAGAGGTAGATTTGGGAGATGATGGTGAGGGTTCTACTCAGGAACCTCATCAGCAACAAGAATCTATTGCAACTGATAGGCCAAGACGTGAGATTCGCAGACCTACTTGATTTGCTAATATGGTAGCCTATGCACTTCCAATTGTAGATGCTGATGTTCCTTCCATTTATAGAGAGGTAGTCAGATGTTCTGAAGTTGATCAGTGGAAGACAGCTATGAGCGAAGAGATGCAGTCTCTTCAGAAGAATGAAACTTGGGAGCTAACTCAACTACAGAAGGGTAAAAAGGCAATTGGGTGCAAATGGGTATATGCAAAGCAAGATGGATTTCCTGACAAGAATGACGTTCGCTACAAGGC